>CACKRE030005226.1:37655-57759 GCA_902602495.3 Ectocarpus sp. CCAP 1310/34
TTGTGGATTTGTAGGACGCAGAAATGTGTCACACTGGCGACAACTGAAGCGGAGTGTGTTGCGATGGGTGACGGTGTAAAAGAGGCTCTGTTTGTCAACGGAATGCTCGAGTTCTTGAGGCCTAGTGATTGAATTGGTCAGATTCAGGTACGAGAGGACAACGAGGGTGCGATTGCACTTGCTGATAATCCACTTAGTTCGTGTAACAGTAAGCACGTTGACGTGGGGCACCACTTTCTTAGAAATTTAACAGAGGGGGGAGTGTTGGAAATCAGGCATGTTTCTACAGCGAAGGATAGCATGCGGACATCCTGGCGAAGGCTCTGCCGAGAGATCGTTTTGAAGTTCATCGTAATTTTGCTCTAGGCTCGAGATCTGAGAAGTAGACGTCTGAGTCGTGTTTTGGTATTTTTGTTTTTGTTTTGCTGACACACATGTGATCTGGTCGAGACAACAGCCCCAAGAGAGGGTGTTCGTGATAGTTGCTGCTGTGTGTCGACAGAATAGTCTAATGTAGAACACTGATAGGGCAGTTCAAATATCGGGACTGTCGTTTTGTAGGAACGTTCCTAACGGGACTGACTGTCGTTTTGTAGAGATGTTCCTGGGATGCCTGGAATGTTCTCGGTATGTCGGATCGGAAATTGGCGTGAGTTTCGTGTTTTGTGGATGGCTTAGCGTAATGCTGCTGGGGTGCTGTGCACGCCCACCACGCTTGCTCCACTTGCCAACTTGTCTCCCAAGCCAAGGTCTCAATAATAGAACATATTTTCCCAGAAGCCACGGAGTTTCCAACAGCCCCATGCTCCATCGGCAGCCGCCCCGGTGAGACAATGCAGTCCAGGATTCCGTGATAACTCGTTTGATTCTGCGCGAAATACTGCAGCACTTGAGTGTCGACAAGCGATCCCCCATGTCCTCCATGGGTCGCCATTTCTTCTTTAATGAGTCCTCAGAGGTGTTGTCACTCAGTGCCAGGTCCCATTGATACTTGCACCTGCTTGGTGAAGGGTATAGTGCAGAGAATGCTGAGCTTGCCTGCCTGTGTGTGCTGCAACAAGATGATACCAGCGGTTTTTTCCCCATAAACCTAGACTTCACTTCCTTTGGTGTATTCCTTTGGTGTTGTTTCAACGTCAGCCAAATGAAGCGAACTCTCGACAGCTGTTGCTGGTAGTACCATTAGGGCTCATTCTGCAAAGGTGTCGTTATGGGAGGCGATCTGGCCCATCTTCCCACGGCGAAAACTGCGCTGACGCCCAAACGGCCCCGTGCATTATTTCACTCGATGCGGCTGTGGTGGCGCAGACCCTCTCCCAGACGCGGCTATAGCTAATGATCTCTACTTCAACAATGGCTCCTACCAACGCTAAGGTCGGGGGTGGCATTGCCTACCGGTACCGCTTCGACAACGGCGCCAACGGCATCGCCGTCAGCTTCATCGTTGTCGTCAGCGTTCCTCACGTCACTGCCTCCAGCATCCGCTCTGACAGAAGCCCCACGAACACTAGCGCCAACAGCATCTCCTTCAGCGCCAGGACCCTCGACAACACGGACGACGTCTTCAGCCTCCCCGACATCGCTCCCCACCATATCCCCTGTGACCGGGTCCTCCCCTCCAATACCACTGCCGACATCATCCCTTTCTACTGCGGCGCCTTCAATAACACTTGCTGCGCCGTCGTCAGCCTCCCCGACGTCACCGCTCACAACATCCTCGACCGCGTCGCCTTCGACCGCAACAGCAGCACCGTCTTCAGCTTCCAGGACGTCACCGCCTACTCATGCGTCATTAGCACCCTCACCGACACCAGCGCCCACGAAGCCCCCGCCGACAACTACCGCTACAACGGGTTCGCCCAATTGAGCACCGACAGCTGTTGCAAGAACACGTGTCGCGTCTACAGAGCAATGACCCAAATCGAGTGTGGACTAGACTATCTGGAGAACGCGGGTTTGTAGAAAATGAGGCACGACTACACGATTCGATGGCAAGAAGCATGATCAGTCGGTCGTATGGCGTGGAAATGAGTAGTCTAAGCTGTGTCTTTTTTGTGATGAATTGTAGAACTTCATTTGATTTCGGTTCCATCGATTTTTGTTTTGCGTAGAACACGCACGCACCTCAGACTCGCTTCTCCGCCGTAGCCAAGACGTTGACGCGTAGGTATCATTTCGAGCTGCGCCTTCGCTGCTCTGTTCCATGTGACGAAAAATGGCTCGATGTTCATATACACACGTATGTTAAGGTGGATACAGTAGTTTGTTTGTGCCAGCTACGGCTGTGGGATTTGGTTTGTACCGTGCATTCTTGTCATACTCTAGGTGATCACCACTAGGCCACGTTTGCCAGCAACTGGCGGCACGGCTTCAAGTAATATTCTAGTATGCAAATTTGTGTCGATTGTGCCATCCATTGCCAAAGCTACAGCCCTAACTCCTGACAGGTTTCTGTTTAGCAGGTCTACGTGGTGGCGCAGCAAGTGTGGTTCAGAACCTGGTGCCAGTTCATGTAGCCTAGATTCTGGGCGCGGTTTTGATATGCGAAATACGTTTTCTTAGATTTTCGTTAGTCCACGGCAGTGTGAAGCTGCTGCTTGGTTTTGTTTAGTTTTGTTGTACTAGTCTACAGTATCATCGTTGTCGCTACGACTCGTGGTTGGTGGTGGTGTTGTCGCCACATGACAAGTGGGACTAACTGCTTCCAGCCGTCCCTTCGATTTCATGTTATTCGTTGATTACTTTGTTTGCCGCCGTTGTTTTTGCAAGCGTCATTCGACCCAATGCAGGACATTTCTGCGTAGGGAAACTCAAAATCTGTACGCAGAGTTACTGTAACCTCTTATTCGCTTAAACCAGCCATAAGAATAGTTTCTGCAGAGAAACTGCCTACCAGTAGAGAGCTAGTTGACGGTGGTTTCGCAGGCATGTGCAGGCCGGTTAGAGGCAAAGGGGTGGGAGAGGGCTTTCACCTTGGCGTGGAATTCATCGCGCGGCGGTACGGTTCGGCAAGGTGCACATAATCTCACCGGGCCATATCGAACTCTTGATGATTCCACATACCTTTGATCGTGTTCGTCGACAGTGCGTCACGATGGCATATGATGTAGCGGGCCCACGGCATACGGTAGAATTCTGACAACGTAAGAATTTGTTTCACTATAGACATGGTCCCGAGATTCGACGGAACTGGCCAACTAAATTGCTACCTCCTATTCCGCGGGACCCCCAAAGCAGGCTCAGGCCACTGTGTGTCCCTCATTGACCTCATATCCAAACGCACGTGTCAATCTGACTTGCGACAGCGAGCGAGTCAAAACAACAAAGCTTATTCAGGCAACCTCTTCTGCTAATGAAACCCCAGAACCCGACTGACTCACCATATTCAATAACACACGTCCAGGGACAATGACGCAGTCAAAATGAGTACAGATTGCCAACATCAGTTACCAGGTGTTTCCATGTAGTCTATGTCTCCGTTTCACAATAAAGTCAATTTGCGAGCAAGAATCTAGTTCCGCTCTAGTCCTTTCGTGTTCTTTCGAACTGCCCTTTTCTTCACCCGAGGGAATGCCAAGTCCCCAAAATGGTACCATGCCATTTTCTTAGCCGAAAACTGCATCATCTGCCGGTTACTGAATGTCTGGGAAAACTACTCGACGATTTTCGGCTCCTCAAGCTGGCAAACCGCTAGAAGCCTTGATGTGTCCTACTCGTCCCTTGTCTCTATGCTGGTCTCTGTAGCACTCGCAAGCTCCCCGTGTGAACGGGAGCTTCAACAGAGTGTTCGAACAACTCTCCCGTTCTCTCATTCGGGGGGTGGCGTACTTCCGAGATACGTTACACGATATCATACCACCGTCATGCCAGTTCGAATGGTCCATGAAGCAAAGGTTTGTCTATTATTCTCCTCGTCAATTCCGAACAGCGACCACGCTCGCCACTGCTTGGTCATAACGTCCTCCGAAGGCCGTTCATTTGAAAAAACGCATCTTCCCTGTTTTCTTCTCGTGTTCAATTGCCGAGTGCCCCCACCTCGCGTGCGGAAACAAATGCATGGTCAAATTGCTCTGCCGCCTCGAGCTCATTTTCATTCAAGAACAACGTTAAAAAAATATACATGTTCATGCAGTTGATGAATAATTCTACACGATGGCCGTTCCGCCCAGTCGGGGTGGGCGCGCGGCCAACCTAGTACTACAATATTGATATTTTGCCTACCACCCCAGATGTACATAAGGGTACAATACCCGTATTGACCACTGAAGGAATGGTTACTGGCTTGTTGAATCGACATATAAGGCCCAACGTACACGTGCACCCACGATACACGAGCCGCCCGTTTTCAACCTCGCCCAAGAACGTGGTGCCTCCTGCCTACAGTAATGTTAAAGCATGCTTCAAGCACAAAGATGCGAGTTCGCCTGCCCCCGGTTAACAACATCTCTGCATGCCTTTGACAGAGTCCGAAACAACCATCTCAAGGAGGTTTGAGGATGGATCCCAGGAGTCATACACCGTGTATGCCTCGCTTGTAGTCCGCCACTCAATCCCATACACCTATCCTCGGGCACAACGGACAAAAAAAAATGGAGAAGGCAGGGATGTGCACGGGGCGGCGTTGAGATGATATCGAGGAGAGTAGACTCATGTATGTCTCTACGGTAACGCGTCAAGGAGTCGGTTTAGGGAGGTGGTCGTCAGTGCGGAATTTCGACACCGATCTCGAGTAGACTACATGCCCCGCATGCAGAGAAATGACGTCGTGCACGAACTTGCTCATTCCCTTCTGACCGTGATATCCACTGCACGATGGAACGTAGGATGCCTGTTACAAGGTATAATCATGAAAGAATTGACACAAATCAGAGAACCCTGCTTCCGTAAATTATCCGAGAGAACAACCACCCCAAAGGCACCCTCTTCCAAGTCTAATACCCCAAAAAACAGGAACAGAACAGCGATTCGGCTTTTCAAGTCGGCAACCTCAATACACTTGAGTCGGCATCGGCAACACCTACACATTGCTCACCAAAAAAAAAAGCCAGCAATTGCGACATGTGAGCTGCAGACGGCGGGAAAAGGAAACGTAAAACTCGTATCGTAGTTGCATTTCTCATTCCTGTTGACATTTTCTCCAATTCTAAACCTCGCGCGCTGACCTTTTGTCGTACCCACAACGATGAAGCCCAAGGCCGGTCGACATTCCCAATGTCGATCATTGCTCACCAGAGTGCAGCAAAGTCAGATAACGAAACCCGAGGGTACGAGACGGTACTTCTCAAAAGCGGGCACACCCCGAATACAAAGCGACAAATGTGAATCGCAAGCAATTCTCGCGACATCCCTGAAACCTCTCCACGACGATCGTGGGGTTTTCCTCCCGGTGAGGAATTCGATTATCTCAGTGGAGACGTTCCTGGACACCGCCGTTATGCTCTAGCCGCCGAGTCGCTTCGAGCATGAACTACATCCTGCGCACTGCCCCTCTTTCGTTTCAACCTCTTTGAACAGGTGTGGTGTGACTCACTGAAGGCAGGAAACGATCAACTTATGCAGTAGCTCCTTTTCCTCTTGAATGGAGCTTCCACTTCGAAAGCGCTGGCAACCGTGCGCACTGACAGTCGTCGCCCTACCCTTTGGTCACCGATGCCAAGTTATGAACGTCGGCAGAGGTCCCCAACGTATGCCGTTGTACTTTGCCTCGTGGGTGCCAATGCTACGCTACCTGAGACGACCCTCCTCGTCCAAAGCGAAGCGGCATTTCTGCTGGAACCGAGAACACCCCGAGACCTTTTTGGACAGTACACCAACATTTAATCACCCGCCAGCGGTATTCTCACCTCGACCTCAGACCTTTGGAGACAAATCATTGTGGCGTTCGCGAAGTGGTTGAGCGTCGTGTCCCCCACTTGGGGTTCACACCCCCACGGCAGGAAGAATCGCTTGGCCCTCGAGTGCGCCAGCAGGAGATTTGTGAAGGTTGAGTGTGATAGGGCCAGGCTGTCCGCGCACAGCATCGCCTGCAGATCTTCCCAGAGTGGTCGATCCTTTTTCGGGAACCATGTTGCAACAAGAGACACACGTCGTTAGGCGGGACACAACGCATCTGCGCGGAGATGAAAGGCCGGCTTCGACAAGCGGGAGATACGGTCGTTATTCTCTTGACGGGGGGGATCATCGCTCGTGGCATGAAGTGGCCTCGAATCGTGTGCATAAATGCATTCACGTGTAAACAAATTTATTGAGTTGTGCGACCGGAGAACAAATGAGATTGTGTGTGTGTTTCGCAAACCACAGCATTTTTTGGGAGATATGTACACCCCGAGGTTTCGTAGCGATCGCCCAGCATGGCCTCAACCCACCTTGTGCATTTCCACGTTCGTCCCGAGAAGTCCTTGGCTGTTGATCCCTTCAATTACCCTATACGCAGGGTTGAGCAGGTCATCTTCTCCGCTTGTAACAAAAGACATTTTGTTCCACGGCTTGCTGGCGATGACAGCAAGATAATAGAGCAAAGGTGGCTTCACGAGGACCGGTTACACGGCGTTTGATGTTGAACGAAAAGGATTGACGACGCCGGGAACGGGAAACCGAAACGTGGGACAAGGGAGGAGGGGCCACGGTGTTGTGAGGGCACGCTGTGTCATCGGTTTCGTTGTCGCAGGCGTTGCTCCAGAGTCGAGGGCATGGTGAGATGGGACGGTAGGGTTGAACTTCTGTGCAGCCCATGACGCTGCCATGCACGTAAAATGCGTACTTCATCGAAACCACCAGCTGGGAGCGTAGCTGTGGGTAGACCTGTACAACGCATTGGAGCATTCTCAACCACGTGTGGTCATGTGTTGAAGAGAAAACAAGAGAGGGCCAGAACCACAGACTGCCCTATTTTGTTGGTACTGGGACGAAACACGTTTAGAAAGCGTATTTGTCCATATTTACCACACCATTATACACTGCAAGATCGCCCCGGTGGTCTAGTGGGTAGCTTCGCAGCCTGCTAAGGGCCAGGTCATGGGTTCGAGTCCCGACAGAGTGAGCTTTGTCTGGCAAATTAAATCCTGGTCTCCGTTGGAAGCGATGCGCTGCAAACTTCGTTGTTAGTAAACTTGATCGACCATAAGCCGCGAGGGAAGGGATTGCTGTACCCTTCTCGTGATGAAAATATCTCAGGCAAGAATCGCAGGAGGGGGTCCAACCCTCCCCCTCCTATGTGACCCCGGTTGGGTCGTCTAGCTGGTAGAAGTGGAGGTTAGGGGCCAGAGGGGCAGACGACAGAGTCCAATGATGGGAGAAAAACAACAACAACAAAACAACAACAACTGCAAGATAGCGTAGGTGCTGAGAGAGATACAGTACTGTGAAAAGAGTTGTATTTCGTTGCGTCACGCATATGTATCCTGCAACAATATACTCGTGCGCACCCGAACGCAAGAATATCCCATTAAAGGGTAACCAATGTTCGCTTAGAGCACCTGGCATGGGGTCTTTGTGTTCCTAGACAACCTTCATCTCTTCAGAAACCCTCTACTGCGGGCGACACTGGAGACAGAATTACCCAGGAATTCGGGGACCTTTGGTGGGGAGATTTGGAACGTCTCAATACCGGTTCCGCTGGCTAGGTATGTTGGGCTCCCAAGCCAGTTCTGATATGTACCACGAAGACACACGTGCCTCGCGGCATCCACTCGGTCTTGCTTGGAGCGTGCGTGTCATGCACATTGTGAACTTTGAAAAGAAACAATCGCACCCTTTTGCCTGCCAGTTCCACCTCACCTGCCCGTATTGATGATATATCGTGCCCGGCTTGAAAATATCCCCGGATCGAACGTGAACAACGAGAGATCCCGCCCCCCGCCTTTCGAGGGGCGAGGTTGTCCCGGCAACCAGTTGAGCGGATTCGTCCTCGCGCTCGGCGAGTTGGCGTTGCGGGCTTGGGCAAGCATGTTCACCACCGAGCGATTCCTTGAGATAGGCAGCTTCGCAACCTCTCATCTTCACATTTCTCATGCATTTCTGAAGGTGTGGATGAAGCCCTGCAAGACCAAACGACATTGTCGGGCACGAAGAACAATTGTTGACGACAAACATGCACCTTGAGCGCTGAAAGTTGGGGACGCTGTGCAATGTTCGGAGGTTCCCCTCCAGGCGTGCACGCCGAGAATCACATCAGGTATCCATCAAACACATGCCACGAAACGACTAGAGGGGATGTAAAATGGCTGAACAAGAGAGCATAGTTCCAACCCTCTGCACAAATCACCATGTGTACTACACCCAACGAACGTCCAACTACTTGAGCTGCCGGTGAGTGATGCAGGGCAAAGTACCAGCGTTTGTAGTGAAACGTAGTACATCATCACACACAGTAGGCACGCAAACATGGGTGTTTGCTTCGCAAACCTCCCGCAATTCAGCTACCAACAACGTAGGCTAACCACACCAATCCGCCTGGTCGGACACGGTACTGATCCTCTCAGCGTAAGTACGAGTCGGAATATCGATGGAGTTGTTCATGCTTGACTGGATGATATCTCGCTCAGGAGTAATGATGTGCGTACACTTTTGGCCCCCCAGCATTCTATTGGCTACCTGTGAAATAGATTAGCATACACGGCGGTTTTTGCGTTTGTGCTGCTAGGCTTCCTAGAAGATATTTTGGTTAGGAGCCTGAATCCGTGGAGTAGTTTGATAATATTCTGCAAGTGACTCGTCACCGAGCGGACATGAACGGCAAATGATCCATTTTTGGCTGTAACCAAGGAATGCTATGTAGGGATTAGTCCATGCATATGCCACAAGCGGTTGTCTTGCACAGCAGTCCTTCACAAAGCCTGCCTGGCACGGTGATAACAAAATGAGTTTTACCTCGGATATGGTTCGCATGTGTTCCGTCGATGAGCCTCTCGTGCGGACAGACATCAAGCCGGCCCTGAAGACCTTCGAAATCCGTCGGCAGGGAACCGTTTATGTATTGCGGGGGAGCACGATTGGTATGTCTCTGGGAGAAGCTGAACAGGTTCGTGGAAGACTTGAACCTCTCCCCGCTCTCTGTGGGCAAGCGCCAGTCCATGTCGGGTAACTCCAGCTGGAAACGAGCACCAAAGACAGAACGGAGGTGATGTGAAAGGCAGCGGGTTCATCTCGAGACATATTTGGTCAGGAGATGCATGCATACTGCATTCAGACACAAGTGCTTAGACAATGTTTAGCGGTGCCTGAGGCAAGGTGAGAGATGGTCTACCTTCACCAAGTGCCTAAATCTCCCGTCTCCCCTTGAACGAACCGATCTCTGTGTAGCACAGTTGTGCGCAGCGTTGCTTGTTTTGACCCAGGACGCAAGGCCTTTACCATCAAGAGTGGGTTCAACCCCATCGTAAGCCCCATCGTGTTTCATACTTCGTTTTCGGCATCAAAAAGAAGATATTCGGTCGAACATAGCAATTCGATTCTCCTGTAACGCTTGCGGCAGGGAATAGCCATGCCGGAGGGAGATTGTTCACACCAATATCTGTTCATCCAATCAGGGATGTACAGTCCGCAATCGTCACGATCGGCGTGTCAACTTAGTCTTACCACTTTCACTTGGCAGCAGAAGGCCATGGAGAACAAGGTTGATATCGCCATGTAATGGTTCCCCGACCGACCTGAGGGAGAACATACCACGGTACAATCAACAATCGTTCTCGTATTACGACAAGCCGAGCAATGACGTAAAACAGCAGGGGAAGATAACCTGGACAAACGATGCGACACAAGTTACATCGCATAGAAACAATGTTCCACAAAATACAACGCAATTGGATAAAAAGCCTCTTTCGGTCGGGAAAAAATATACGGCTCCGCGTCTTACTTGCATGGGATATCTATTTCCTAGCTTTGAACAAATCGTTCCACCGGCTGTATCAGAACCCAGAGAAGCCTGTTCTTCGGTGTTCAACCACATGCAGATCGACCTTGACTTTCATTTGCATTTTTCCGAACGTCGTTTGCACTGGCCCTCAATACCAAGTCATGGACAATTGCTTGAAAGGGAAGGACCGGCACAATCTTCACACTTACGTGCAAAGGGATTTGTCTTATTGCTGACGTATAGAACAATTTTTCGGGTCATTGGTTCGATCAACAAAGACAACTCTGAGCCTCAACCTGGAGCACCGTCTTCCGTCAACCCCAGTTACGCTCAAGACAGGAGTAGAACAAGAGCACCAGCAAGTGTCACTCGCGGATAAGCTGTATTGGTCCTCACTCAACCAGTATTAGATATACTCGCAGCAGTATCTGGTAGTGAGGATCCCAGGAGGATACGTGTTGTGAATTTCGTGTGTTGAAGGGTACCACCGGCGCAGTCACGGGGACCCTTTGGGCGTGGTCGGTGCGATGATGAGGCTTGCGTGCGTGCTGCGCGCTTCTTCTCTCTCTGTCTCCAATCAAGTTTCCTTCTCCCACACTCTCTACAACTCTCTCTCAACCTCTCTCTCTCGGCCTTACACGGCCGACTACCCAGTGCCCCAAAGTAACGTCCAGAACGTGCTTACTGCACCCCGCGTAGTTTACCTTTCAACCAGCTTGCAGGAGAGTAGTTTCCGGCAACAACACAGGAACGCATTCATCACCAGGAAGTGTGAGACTCAGCCGGCAAGGCTCACCTATCCTTTCGATGGAACTGAGCGTCAGGACACCGCCCGGCCAGCCCCGGGTCGACCTCCTGATATCTGCCTCGTCCGGCGATATGGCTTGCGGGCATCCCCTGTCCTGCTCGTTTCGCGTATGACCCCAAGATGCAAGACAGGGGTGCCGAACGAAAGGCACATGTTCACCACGTGAAACGAGATGTTTCCGGGAATGATTCAAGTAGAGGCAGCGTACAACTCGACGAGGAAAGCACTCCTACTGACCAATTTTAGGTGTATGTGCACCTCCAACGTGACAGTTACGGCCGACGGGTGGTGATGCTATGTGCTTCCGGGACATGGTTGGGAACATTCTTGGAGGAAAAATTCTCGTGAACACCGGAACGGGGAGCTCGCCAACATTCACGAGTCAGAAACTACTGAAGGAGCAGAGGTACGGAACCACGACTGACTGGCGCAGAGCAACGCGAATCCTTCGCGGTTCAAATTGCAAGAACATGGTTGGACAAGAGGACAAGGATTGGATGTTTCCCTCCGCCGATTCTGTAGCTGGTGTGCAAGCTTGCTCTGGAAGCTTGAATGGGCTGACACGGCTTGGAGAGCTCATCGGTAGAAGAGCCAAAGAATGCGACGAGGGCAACCTCGCGATCCGACCCTGAACACCACAAACGCAGTTCACATGGCCGCACATCTATGAAGATGAGCGCTCACGCAACGGAACAAAATGACGGATGGTCGGTGGTGGTGTTATCGCCACCACCGACCATGACATCGATCTGCAGGCAGAAAGCGAGAATCATGTGCGTTCTATGACATGAGCTAGGGAACACAAATATGATTTACAGGGGGGACCAACACCCCCTTGAACCATTACTTTTACTCCGTGTGTGTAAGTGCGCTACAGGCAGCGAAGCAATATATCATTGTTGCCAAGAATCAGCAAGGCGATGAGAAAGAGGAGAGACATCCGCCATCTATCAGTGGACATGCGGTACGCGGAACTTTGTTTCAGGCGCAAAAGGGTGGGGGGTAGACTGCTTCCATACACACCTGCACCACTACTCCGTGTCGAACATCAATGACGCCTCCATTTGCCGTGACACTTTCCATGTGCAGCCCCGTGCCCGCCTGAGGAAGAGAATTGTCGAGTCCATTGATATACAAGTAGACGAAATAACAACTACGACGTACGAAAAACACCGTGTGCGTCCTGCCTGCCTTCAACGTTTGTCATTGCCTTGTGGTATATGGTATGCAAACAAACGTAGACCAGACCGAGCTGACTGTCGTATGCGTTCCCACTTTACCGTTGGAAAGGAGACATCGCAAAGCATGAGGAGAACTCTACGAATGCAACGAAAAACAGACACAAACATCGTGGTCATACACTCAAGCACTCATGACACAAGCGACGGCGGCGATATCTCGCACATCATTATTTCAAACCGTAAGTGCTATAAATGCCATCCGTTTGCACTTACCGTGAGCATTGAAACCATGGTGGCTCCGACCATTCGCCGCACGCTTGCCCACATCGTCACAGGGGTGTCGCTAGCTCCCCAACCTCGTCCGAGAAAATGCTGTGAGTGTCAAACGAGGAATCGTTCGACGAGTTGTTTATTTGCCTACACGAAAGGGCATCCATCTGTTCTGTCAGACAAACTATGAGGAGCAGGTGCTACTTGGCACCAAAAATGCACCTATCCGTAGGAAAGAGCTCCGGTCCGATATCACACAGAAAAGTTCTCTGGCCTGCCTGCTTCAGATGCCTGGCGTGAGAAGGAGTGGATCAGCCTCCCACATAACTAGACAAGGCGCCACACTAAACTGGTCTAAGATCGAACTCTCGACCCTATGAATAAGATTCGCGCTCTGTCACTTCTCGCATCTCGGTTTTGCAAAAACGACACAACTCCAAACAAAACCGGTAGCGAATGAGACGGTGTCATCCACAATGCTGTTTGGACAGACACCGCATGCTATTTTTTTTTACGTCAGGTACGGTGTGTTCACCTGACACATACCGTTCAGATAGGAATACTAGGTTTAAGTATTGCCCCCCGCCCCTCAATGGGGCTGGGGGCCAACATCCAGAACGGATGGTGGTGAGAGTCCGGGAGGAAGGAAAGAAGAAGAAGAAGGGGAGATGATTTGTAGGGGCGGGAAGAAGGGGCGGTGTTGGGAGAGGCAAGGAAGTGGTGAAGAATTCCCGCACTCGACGAGCTCGCGGTCCGGTCGGGGGTGAAAGGGACATGCCACTCCGTAGTCTTGTCTATCGGTAATCGAAAAGCCGAAAAATGGAGGTATACATTTAGTACATAACGATGGAGAAGTCCGACGAGGGAGGTACGAAGAGAGGAAATTGCACCCCACGTTCGAAGTTGGTGTGAAAATCCGCGGCAAGGAAGGAGTGCGAAGGGAATATAAAAAAACGGAGACGTCGACGTTTGCGTCGTGGAACGATCCTTCCTATAACGCAGGTACTCACGAATGCAAGACGGGGAGGTAAAATACCCATGGTGAAAGTCTAAGCGCAGGTCATAACTGCATATGACTCATGCGCGGAGAATTTAACACGGAGACTTATCAACAAGAAGCTTGAAGGCCGGCCAAGAAGGTTTGAAGACTTCAGCGACGATGGCAAGCGCAACGGCAAAACTTCACGAGAAGAAAAATGCATGTAAAAAAAGAAAGGCCTATGGCTCTCTCGGAATGAAGGGATTCCCAGAATTTGCCACAGGTAATCCACAAGTATCGAGGAGGCCGACAACGACCAATGACACACATGTGATACGCAAAGAAGGATAGGGGAAGGAATCGCGAGCGGGAAAAAGTCGGACTTGAACGCAATCCTTCCGAATAGCGCTGGTACTCACCAATCAATGCAAGACGGGGTAAATACCAATCAATCGTGAACGTCAAAGCGCAGGTTGTTGTTGTTGTTGTTGTTGTTGTTGTTTCTCACATTAGCTCTAAAAAAGAAAGATTGGGAGCCCGTGGTCTCAAAACCCGGCATACACGACCCCACGAAGAAGAAACAGAAAAAAATAGGGTACAAAAACCACTCGGAAGAGAAACAAAATGATAGAAAGAAAGACCAGCTACCGCAACAAACGAGAAAGAGCGTCGAGGAGACCGATCAAAATAAAATAAAAGGAGAACGGGGAACGCTTCCCACACCCGTCTACAACGCCGGAGGGTTCCGTGCCGGGTTCCCGCCGACCAGGCATCCCCCGCCCTGCACCACACCCCAGGGGGTGCAGCAAGACGGGGGGCGAAAAACAAACACATATATATTCCCACAAAAAAATATAAAAAATCGAAGGACAACGTACACCAGGGTACTACAGCATAGGAAGGAGGGGCTGGACCCCCTCCTGCGGTTCCTGCCTGAGGTATTTTTCGCGAGGACGGTACAGCAATCCCTTCGCTCGCGACTTGCGAAGTCGATTATGGTTTGCTAACAACGAGCTTAGCAGCGCGTCGCTTTCATCCTAGACAAAGTAATGGCTCGGCATCGCAGGAGGTATCCCATCCAGTCATGGTCGTTGCCTGCCGTAATAGGTGGACATCGTTCGACATCTAGTCCACACTACTGTGTAGCAAAAACAGTGATCGAGCTATTTACATATGCGCCCCGGTGGTCTAGTGGGTAGCTTTCGTAGCCTGCTAACTAAGGGCCAGGTCATGGGTTCGAGGCCCGACAGAGTGAGTTTTTTCTCGCTAATTAGGTCCTGGTCTCCGTTGGAAGCGATGCGCTGCAACGCTCGTTATTAAATAAAATTTGTAAACTTTATTATGGGATTGCTGTACCCTTCTCGCGATAAAAATGTCTCGGGCAGGAACCGCAGGAGGGGATCCACCCCCCCCCTCCTATGTGACCCCGGTTAGGTTGCCTAGCTGGTAGAAGTTGTGGAGGATAGGGGCCAGAGGGGCAGACGACAGAGCGCAACGATGGGAGAAAAAAAACACTTATATATATATATGTGTATGCATGCACGCATTTTTTTTCTGTTGTTGTTGTAGGCAAACTTGCTTCCATAAAAAACCCGAGAATTTCACTGCTGCTGTATCCCGACGTACAAGACTCCCATCGACACACCAGCGGATTTTGAGACCACGGGCTCCCCATTTTTTGTGGACTATAGAGAGCGGTATGTGAGAAACAACAACAACAACAACAACCAGCACGGACGGGTAGGAGGAGTGGGTGCGTGGAAGATTCCGTCGCAACACAGCCAACTCCACACTCCTACGATATGTACAGTCGGCGTCTGGTCGATACGAAAGTCGACGGTGGGTATGATGAAGGTCGACGAGTCCTGCGTCGTTCGGTGTAAAATGATACATGCGAAAGATGGACTGCGTTAACATCCAGCGGTCT
The DNA here is from genome assembly GCA_902602495.3 of Ectocarpus sp. CCAP 1310/34. Lineage (NCBI taxonomy): Eukaryota > Phaeophyceae > Ectocarpales > Ectocarpaceae > Ectocarpus > Ectocarpus sp. CCAP 1310/34. The sequence continues at coordinate 52,674 of CACKRE030005226.1, forward strand.
TCGCAGTGACAAAGAAAAATGCAACCATGTCGCAAAAAATACATATAAAAGTCGAGCGGGAAAATAAATAGGACACCGGATCCTCTGTTGTTGTTGCAGGCAGGTCTGCTTCCACAACCAACCCGGGAACCCAACCCACTCTTGTATCTATGATTTATGCAGACCAACAAAACATTCCACGAAAAGGTCATGCTTTCATGCTCTAGATTATGCCGACTAACTTCTAACTCCCAGGAAATATTCAAGTATTCCACTAAATGCCTATGATATCCTGGAAATGTGCATAAATACATAGTGGTATAACTCTCCCTTCTTCCCCTCGCTCCCCGACAAGCTTTTGCTTAGACATGGGTTGTAGCGAAGGGGGGGGTCTTTCTGGCGAGCAGGGCTAGACTCACCCTCAAGGGATGACCGAAACCTTCTTGCTGCTGCGCATCCGCCGCGAGGCGTGCGTGTGGTGGTGGAGTTGGGTCGGCACTGATGGGGTCAGGCGGGAAAATGTAGATGCGCGGGCCTTTCTGGCCGTCGGCGTAGGCAGTGATGCCCATCTCATTTTTGTGCGCGGAGGCAGACACCATCAGAAAGGTGGACGGGCACTACACGGCCCTAGGTTTGCTAGAGGGAGCTGTATTGCCTCAGTAACCTGGCTTCGCCATCAAAGGAGGAGGGAGCAGGTGGCGACGAGCTGAACTAGGCTGGTTGACCATTCGGCGCGAGAATTTTTATTTTTTTCAGACCAAGAACCTTGAGTGCAATGAGGGAGAAAGCGAGGAACGGACTGGGAAGGACAGCAACGAGAGCGTGTACGGACGGAGCAGGTCGAGTGGCGTTTTGCTCGGGCTGACTACAGCGGCGCCGGATGGAGCAGTGGCACCGGAGCATGCGGGCGACATCGACCCGTGGCGCACGGACAAACATTTATATCTGTGTTGTCAATTTTTTTCGTTTTTTTTCTGACTTTCCGTGTTGGTTTTGTGTGATGACGTCGTCACCGGTTTTGTAGAGAGACCCGTCAGAGATGGCGTGGCTAACCCGGGTGCATTGGTTTTGTGCCTGATCGTGGAAGACCCCTTCAATGTGGAACGATTCTTAGCTAGTGTCGATATTTTTCACTGCAGTGCCTAACACAGACGATCGGGAGAGATTCGGGTGATTGTCAATTGCTGCAATGATGGCTTTGGTTGGTTGTTCTTTTTCACTGTACGGCCGCAGACACATTCTGACAGCACTTCAGACAGCAGCTTTGTGCCCCGCCAGCTGCTTGTTCCATGCCTACCATGGTGTTTTTGTACAGACGGCACTTCAGACAGCAGTATGCTGTAGTCGGCAATCTTCCGTTTTGGTATAGAGTGGGACAGGGAGGGGGTGATGCTACTGTAGTCGAACGGTGGGACGGACGTGCAGTTCAGTTTTTGGGCACGCATACGGTGCTGCAGGGATTTTAAGGTGTACCTCTTCGGGCTCTTGGATACCTTTTTCTCGTTATATGTGTGCGTGTTCTTTAAATCCTCAGATGGCTCGAGCGCTTTCGTGACCACGGGCTGAGAGTCTTTTGCTAGATTTTGGCATTTGGCAACTGACATACGGTTTAATGTGAAGACAACAACAACAACAACATGACGACTAAAACTTGATGTATTTGTTGATTTGTGTATATCTACACCTATACTTGTCGGATGGCAAATAATAACAATAAAAAATATCTACCTTCACCTGTGAAAGACCGGACGGGGTACTTCGTAGTTGTAGTGACACACTGTACATCAAACGTACGTAAACTCTCTACCGTTCACCTGTATACGGTAGAGTGCAGAGGATACGGTAGCATCTTCAAAAAAACTACTGTACAGCGTCGTTGACAGTAGTTAGTATTACAGAAGACAATCTTGTTACAGTTTTTCGTGAGATGTGCATGCATGCATGTTCGAGAACTCAAAGCACTAGCAAGCCAGCTTTGGCGTACTACAACAATAAAATGAACAACCAACCCTGTTCAATTCCTTCCCACAGCAGCAGCAGTAGACTAGACTTGTACTTGCCGTGTGCACGTGCGTCGAGATGCACGATGCACGTGAGGACTTCGAAGCAATATTACTTAAGTTAGTTAGCGTTTCCTACGCTAGAGACGGTGACGAAAGCAGTCTGTCGATACCTGCTTGACACCACGCGGCACAATTACAATAAATCCGCCGTCGGTGCTACATGTAACAACAACGTGGGTGCGTGTTGGTCGGTCATGGTTTTGAGTTGACGTTCTCCCAAGTCTCGTCCAATGAGCTTCGTGGTTCTTTGAGGTGAAAGTCCCTACCGTAGACGCGCCCGGATGCAGGAGGTTTAGTCATACTTCACGGTGCTGTAACTCGGCTCGCCCTTGGATTCTAGAGCTCGCGATAAGGGCGCTGTGATCGTGAGAGTGGCACGCCCACGTCGGCGAAGAAGGCCGCAAAAAATGTTTGAACCCCATTGAAAAAAACAATTGAAACAGATTTACCGCACCGCAACGTCTAGCTAAATGAATGAAATAGTGGTTGCTTGCCTTCACCGTGCCGAAACTCTACTCGCCTTTGGAGTTTCGAGCTCCCGACAGGGGCGCTGTGATCCAGAGACTGGGCCGCTGCAGCGGGCAACAGCCGGCAAAAAAAAAGTATCAAGGCGACCGCGAACTGATTCACCGAAAAAAAACGACTTGCAACAATGGCTGAACTCTTGCGTCTCAGGCTTCCGACGTACTGCTGTAGTAATTGTTTAGAAGTCTTGATTGTACATTTCTTGTTATTAGTATGGAAAAAAAACAATGGCTCGATTTTTGTATTTCTACAGCAGTATGGACCAGACGCCGACTGTACATAGACGTCGTACAAGTGTCGACTTAGTCGTGCTGTCACGGCATCTTCCACGCACTTCTGCCAGTGCTGGTTTGATCACTTGGAGTCTTGCAGGTCGAGATACAGCAGTGAGATTCTCGGGTTGTGGAGGCATACTACAACGCGTGTGTCGTGCGGCTGCCACATGTGTCGAAGACAGGTGCACGCAGACCTCTCGCCATGTTGTCGTCACCGCGAAGGAGGACCCTTACGACATCTTCCACAGGGTGCTACAACGACAGCATTACTGCTGTAGGAAGGAATTTGGACAGGGGTTGACTTTTTTTTTTTTTAATTATTTTTTTGCCTTCCGACAATTGCAGATGTTCCTCAGAAAACTTTCACTTAATGTCTCATACTCTACATGAATATTAAACCAACACGAAGTATAACAACATATGCAGGACTTATTTCTACTGCCATTTACATCGTAAAAATATCTCCTCTTCAACTTGAAATAAAACCAATGACAATCCTGATGTTATCCTATATGCGTTCGTAAGCTTGCTAAAATACTACTACTGCGTTCTATTGTTTGTATTATTTTGTTTGCCTTCCGACAATTAATTGCAGATGTACCTCAGAAACCTTTCACTAAATGTCTCATACTCTACATGAATATTAAACCAACACGATGTACGANTTCACTTAATGTCTCATACTCTACATGAATATTAAACCAACACGAAGTATAACAACATATGCAGGACTTATTTCTACTGCCATTTACATCGTAAAAATATCTCCTCTTCAACTTGAAATAAAACCAATGACAATCCTGATGGTATCCTATATGCGTTCGTAAGCTTGCTAAAATACTACTACTGCGTTCTATTGTTTGTATTATTTTGTTTGCCTTCCGACAATTAATTGCAGATGTACCTCAGAAACCTTTCACTAAATGTCTCATACTCTACATGAATATTAAACCAACACGATGTACGACAACATATGTAGGACCTATTTCTACTGTCACTTACATCGTAAAAATATCTCCTCTTCAATTTGAATAAAACCAATGACAATCCTCATGGTATCCTTCATGCGTTCGTAAGCTTGCTAAATAAAATAATACTACTGCGTTGATGTTCTCTTGTAAAAGCTGAAGTCCAACAAATGCTTTGATCCATGCTACATCTCCGTGTTGGAAAAGCCCTTTCTTCTCCGTTCATGATAACATGTTGCTATTGTACCCCACAGCTTTTAATCTGAAACAATTTCGCTCGTGCTTTGAGTTTTCGAACATACATGCATTGCATGCACACCGTGAACTGCAGCTAAGTTTGTTTTTGTCGTATGTACGACTTCCAACGACATGCTGTGGTATTGAAGGTGCTGCTGTAGCCTCTACAACACAACAGTAGTACCATTACACACACTACAGGTGAACGTCTTTTCCAGCTTAGTGCCCTTTGTATGTGCACAGTCTTCACCCACCACCCTTTCCTTTCAGCGTAATACTGAGCTGAAGGCGAGGGAGCCTGGCGCCCGAGCCTGGAGACCTTGTATAGATAACGTGATCGCTGAGGCAAGGGTATGTGAAAAAATGCTAAACTCCCACGCCGAGGCAAGCCGAGGTACCCATTATCAAATTTTTTTAGGGGCAGCAGGTACGAAGTGACCGTCCCTGCCGCCCAAATGCCAGACAAAATCTGGTGCAAAACAAGCCCATACCATGTATATCCTGGTATAAAACAGGAGGAGGAGGAGGAGGACAACGAACGGCAGGCGGAATGGAACACTCAGCATTTTTTTTTTTTTTGCCTTCCGACAATTGCAGATGTACTTCAGAAAACTTTCACTTCATGTCTCACACTCTACATGAATATTAAACCAAGACGATGTACAACAACATACTCTATGTAGGAGTTATTTCTACTGTCACTTACATCGTACAAATATATCCTCTTCAACTTGAAAAAAAAATTGTGAGCTCCTACACGTGCTCCACGGTTTCCGTCGAGCACTGGGGTTGATTCACAGGCGAGAATGCGTGATGCTTTTCCGGGCTTTTTGAGTCTCTGAAAAGTGATTCGAGGATGTGATGTTGTTGTGTTGCTGTTGTTGACTTCACATTAAACCGTATGCCAGTTGCTAAATGCCAAAATCTAGCAAAGACTCTCAGCCCGTGGTCACGAAAGTGCTAGAGCCATCTGAGGATCTAAAGAACACGCACACGTAGCAAGAAAAAGGTATACAAGAGCCCGAAGAGGTACTACTAC
>CACKRE030005226.1:57830-70061 GCA_902602495.3 Ectocarpus sp. CCAP 1310/34
TCAGCTCGTCGCCACCTGCTCCCTCCTCCTTTGATGGCGAAGCCAGGTTACTGAGGCAATGCAGCGCCCTCTAGCCAACCTAGGGCCGTGTACATAGTTCCCGTCCACCTTCTGACGGTGTCTGCCTCCGCGCACAAAAAATGAGATGGGCATCGCTGCCTACGCCGACGGCCAGAGGCCCGCGCATCTACATGTTTTCGCCTGACCCCATCAGTGCCGACCCAACTACACCACCACGCGCATGCCTCGCGGCGGATATGCGCAGCAGCAAGAAGGTTCCGGTCATCCCTTGAGGGTGAGTCTAGCCCTGCTCGCCAGAAAGACCCCCCCCTTCACTACAACCCATGTCTAAGCAAAAGCTTGTCGAGGAGCGAGGGGAAGAAGGGAGAAGCTGTAATATAATGTAATGATGATGTGGATGACGTTAATGATTGATTGTCCTGTGGTCTCCGCCAACGCGTTCTTGGTGCAGGCATGCGAGGCACACATTTACTTTTGAGTGTCAGCCTTTCACCTGCTGCACAAAACAGGTCAAACGTCAACCAGGTTCCATGTGCACGACACCACAATAGGCATACATACAATACATGGTCTCCATTCTCCAGGTCAACGAAAACAGGAGAAAGGGGGGGTACTCATAGTTGTGCATGCCGTAGTCGTTAGACCATTGACCTCGCATCCCTACAAAGCCGGGACGGCGCATGCCGGGATCTCACCGGACCAGGCTCTCACATCACCAAGCGCGAACCGCCGTGAGATATTCGGCGAGTCGCATTAAGGGTCCGCTGCATCTTGCTAAGGGTGTTGGGCATCTTGTGCTTACTTCCTTGCGTACGGATGGCAGCTGCGCATGACTCAATATATTTTCTTGTGCGTTGACTCCCAGAGAGTTGCAAGCACTCTGTGCAACTCGAGGTTCTTGACCATTTTAACACAACGTGGTGCGATCATCCCCCTTGCGCGGACTGAGGTCCTCCACCCCTAGGCTTTTCCCCCGTAGGCGATGTTTTTGTTTTTTTTCGGCGTCTCGCGGAAATTTTCGGCGATTTGTTTTAGTGCCAAGAACACCTTTTTCGGCGACGTTCGGCCCCTTCCACATGTTTTTCGGCGAGTCACAGTTCAGTTTCGGCGATTGTCGGCGATTTCCGGCGACGTACATAGCATGTACGTCCAGTAACACAAACGAGCGGGTTGCGACGCGGTCGAACTGCTGCGGAGGGCACCTGTCACCTGTCCGCGAAAAGCCAAATGATGTGTCCTTCGTCCTTTTCTTGTTTTTCTACAAACAAACAACATCTTGCACGTACGCTGGTTTTACATGCAATATTCCGAGCCATCAGTTATCAAACAAATCAACGAAATAGAATACTCAGATGCTTCGACACTTCGACGTTACGCATGGCATGCACGCCTACGTCCGGGCAAAAACATGCAAATCTGGACAGGTAATGACCCACCAGCTACGAACAAGTACGACATCAACACAAAACTATTGTAACTGAGACACAGGTCATCAGTCGCTTTCGTCATCGCTGTCATCGCTCTGGTCGCTACTACCGCCGCCGCTTTGGCATCTTCGGCGCTACCCGTCTTCTCTGCTGAGCTGCTACTCTGGGCCCGGCCCCTGTTGTACTTGAGCAGTGCGGAAGCGCAAATACGGTCGCTGTACACGTGCTCGCGGAGATGGCACCTCCCTGCTGTAGACCTATTCAACGCTCGATTGCTCCGGTCGCTGTACACGTGCTCGCGGAGATGGCACCTCCCTGCTGTGGACCTATTTTCAACGCTCGATTGCCCCCGAACCACGGTTGTGCCAACATCAACAATAATGTTGGTGTTGGAAACATCTCGTCTGGGGCTTTCCATAGACATACTGGTATCTGCATCCACTTGGTCATGGAGGAACCGAGCTTCGAAAGTCGGTCGAGGGGTGCCATCTCTCCACTTCTTCGGGATATATGAGGGTGTGCGAGGGGGTTATTTTTCGCACGCCCTTCGCTGGGAGCTGCTGTGTCTCGGCGGGCTCCATCGTTATACGCTCCGGCAAAACTACCTCCAATACAACAGCAGCACGATGGTGGATGTTCATGACAGCTCCCCTGGGTTTGGAGCGTAAATTAACCACAGCAGTCTCGAAGAACAACAAGCTCTTTGCTGCAGCGGCTACCACAGTACAAAAAAGCCCTGTTTACTGTCGTCCTGCAATCTTTGCTGCAGTTTTCTTGCTCCAAACCCTGGACTAGTTCACTAATACTGCATGTACGTGCTCCCTCACTCGCGGCTTGTCACCCACTGTTCTCCTCCCTGCCACAAATACTTTTATAATGACAATTCCTCTTCCAGGCCACTGAACTATGTACGTTCCAGCAATAGTCAGCAGCATAATATTGACTGCGTGCTGTCGAGGGAACAGAGATAAGGGTGCCACTGACAAGCTGTCGCGCTTTGCCCGGTTCGCTGTGCGCACGCTCATATTTTTGACAAATCTATTCATTCGTCGAGGCTGTTCGGTGAGATTTCCTGCTCAGTGCCGGCTTCGACTCCGACCGCGACTCAGGTGCGGACCTACGGGCGACACGAGGACACAATGACTGCTGTCACTCTGAACACGTGCTCTGAACACGCGGCAAAGCGTGACGCTTGAAGTCCTTTGGTGCCACTTGCCCGGCAGCAGGGAATCAACGGAATACATCGGTAGGACCCGCGGAAAAAAATTGCCTGCCCAATCAACAGACTGCCGTGAGAATAAGCAGTAACACTCACCTTTACCGCAGTGTGGTCGGCAGACACGCTGTCCAGAATAGCAACACGGGCAGAATTTTGTCCGAGCGGTCTAGCCCAAGCCACCCCGACACGTAGACTCGTGTAGCTGGTGAATGGCGCACGATCCGAATGTCTCGACGGTTAGTTAGTCTAGTCTAATATGTAGTCTATAGATCGATGTTTGTTTGTCGACACCACCACCTCAAAATGTTCTTCTTGCGTTCATTCACATGCACACATCCGAAGTGTCCACCTCCCACCTTGCTTATGTACCCAGGCACTTGCTTGGTGTAAGCGCTTGTTGTTGTAACCACGACGTGCGCGAGCCAGGCGGGATCAACCAGAAACAATGACGGCCGGACGGGCAGTTGAACAAATTAAGATACGTATTTTTCGCAACCAGCAAGACAACATCTTGCCACAGAAAGAATCTGGCTTCTTGTTTCGGACAAAGATACGTTTGTTCATAATGCACATTTTTTAATTGTTTCTTGTCTCCCATGAGTGGACTTTGTCGCCTGCCCCTCTGGCCCCTATCCTCCATTTCTACCAGCTAGACGACCCAACCGGGGTCACATAGGAGGGGGGGGTTGGACCCCCTCCTGTGGTTCCTGCCTGAGATATTATTATCGCGACAAGGGTACAGTTCAGTAATCCCTTCCCTCGCGACTCATGAAGTCGATCAAGTTTACTTATAACGAGCTTAGCAACGCGTCGCTTCCAACGGAGACCAGGATTAAATGAGCGAGCAAAAACTCACTCTGTCGGGTCTCGAACCCATGACCTGGCCCTTAGCAGGCTACGAAAGCTACCCACTAGATCACTGGGGCGACCGGTGTATTTGAGTTGGCTGATTGGATTTTGGTGTTTGATCTGCCGGGCCTCCTCTTGCGAAGATGTGCTTCCTGGAAAATTCTGATAGCCAGCTTTAGAAACCTGCGACCCTTATTGGATAAACAGGTGACACATACAGGATTTGACAAAAAGGGCGGATTTTCCGCTCCACATCCCTTGATACCGATTGCGCACAGTTTTGTTCCCCACCTGTGTCTTCATATCGTAGCGAGAGGCTTTCGTCCCAGCACCGTAAGAGGCGGACAGATGGCAACGGCGTGCGCAAGAAAATAACACGAGAACGGTATGATAAAATTCCTTTCTCGGACCGAAGTGAGTCTGTTAGAATCTGCCGCGGGAGCGCGCCATCTCACCGCGACCACGTGTCCAAGATTGATTGCAAACTCTTTGTGAGCTACGCCATGAAGAAGCACGTACGTGTGCGTTTATACCTTCTGCACGTGACGGTATCACCGGAGCGTCACTCCTTTGTGTATGTACGTTCAGTCGTGGTTCCCGCGGGAATCAACGACGCAGACAACTGATGGAGATCTCATGAATGTGACTGGGTTTTCGCAGAAACCGGGATGCTGCTGCGCCACGGTCTTCCTTTCGGCAGGGTTGTTGATCTCGGATAGGGGCTGTGGCCCTGTTGCCCCTTGTTGACAGTAGCGCTATCCAACCGCCCGGGGCTGCAGCAGCCGTGGCAGCGGGAAGTTGCGCTGGCGTCGAGTTCGCGATGGCCAGCAGCTTATCCCAGACAACACGTGGAGCCGTCACTGGATGCCATTGGTTTGCTATGTCCTGCCAAAACTGAGCAACTTCCTCTGGGTCCATGATGATGGTGGTGATTGGATTGGGTTACTTCTGCTACTGCTGTTGTGCCTACAGGCAGAGTGTAAGGAGGACACGAACGTTATTTGAGAAGTGTCAAATGAACACAGCAAGTGGGACGCTCCTACCTGGCTGTGGAAAGATGTGAAAATCTGCCGCAGACAGACAGACGTAGGTGGAACTGTAATCTCAGCGAAATCGTTGCGATGATGAGTTTGACGCGCTCCTCACAAAGAAAACACCGATGATGGAGCGAAGAACAGAGAGGTATTCATTCGCAGACCCTCAAGAGTATAAAATTTCTTCGCTCAAAAAAACATATCTGAAACACCAATAACAACTTGACAGCATTGACTGGTGATGGGTGGACAAAGATTTTCACGCATTGAAGCACCCGCAGGTCAATCGCTTTGCGTGTCGGAGATGGATATATATGAGGATTGGTGCACTTCTTGCTTCCCTCTCTTGTATGTTGATAGCGGAAGGCAATTGGTTTCAAGAATCGCTCCCGACGCTTCGCACGTACGTACGATGAGATTGGTCGCTCTTGGTCTGCAGCAATGTGTACGCATCGTTGTCTGTCTGTCTCTGTTTGAGGGGTGGGTGCTATTAGATATACTGGGGGTACTCGTAGCATAGTATGACGGGTACGATCTGTAGTTCGATCGTGCGGAAATTGCAGTGATGAGATGCGGAGGAGTCAGAGATCCGTTTGGTAGTTTGAGCGTGATGAGCGTGACGCGTGCTTGATGCCGTGACAGACTTTCGAGCACCAGCATGCCCCCGAAGAATACAACGTTGTCCCATACGTCCCTCCCCTACCACGGCCCGTCATGGCCCAGCTGCTTTACACTCCCAACACACAGAACTGAGCCACCCGAATTATCGATCACGCTAGCGTATGACACGTCGTCAACGATATTCGCGTCGAGCTCAGTTTGCAGTTACATCGCTTTGCGGCGATCAGCAGCAGTCACCGATGAGCATCCCGACCGAAACCGAGACCGAGAGAGCGACTGTCAAGCAATGGACGACGACGCCCGGATCAACGAGTTGGTGAACGAGAGGGTAGCAGCGAGACTGACCGAGATTACAAGGCAACAAGACGAGCAGCAGCAGAGGACAGATCACGTCCGGAGCGGGAACGACCACGAGACACGCCATCAGCAACATGCGGGGCGACCATCGGCCGGCCCGTCCGCACACGACATCGCCCGCACTCTTGCCGACGCCCTGACCAGCCGTCTTCAGATAACACCCGGAGACATGGGTAGAGTACCAAGTAGCGCAGCGACTCTTAGGATGACTGAGGTTAAGCGCCTAGCGCCGTGGGATGGTATGTATAGGCAAGGGGAGGATGAACAGGCAAGGTTTTTGATTTTTCGATCGAACATGGTTGCAATGTTTGCGCAAGGAGTCAGGGAAGTGGCATTGAGTGACCACAGAATTCCAGTCGGGCTAGAAGGAGTAGACATGGAGGACTTGCGTAGGATGCACTCGCCTGAAACGGTGGAAAAGGCGATCACGGCGTGGAACTTGATCATCACGACAGTCACCTACATGCCTGTCTTTACCCAGATTATCGCTCATGGCAGTCCCAGTGGGGGTAGGAAACTACTTCTAGCATATTACTTACGAACCCAAGGCGAGAGCAGAAAAAACACGGTTGACTTCGGAATACCATGCCATAAAAATGCGAGTGGGTGAAAGTCCGCAGGAATACTTTGGCAGATTTGCTGTTTTGCGCAGTAGGTTAGCCTCACACGGCGTCACACACCCCGACGATGATGCCAATTTGCACGTTGTGCACAACTTGTCTTCCGAGTACAAGATGGAGAAAGCTATGCTGCGTGCCCTTCCGCCCCCCAATTTGACCCGTCAGCTCATTGAAAAGGTCGTGAAAGATGCCCATCAGGATATGGTGACCGCACGAGAGGGGGAGCCGCAGAATGGCGCGGGGCACGCTTTCGTCGCTGGCGGTTGGAGCAGCAACAACAGGGCGGACGGAGACAGGCGCTGCGACTATCATCCGTACTCGTCGCACACCAACAGCGAATGCTACACCCAGCGTCGGCAACGGAAGAAGCAGGAGACCAAGCAGCAGCAGCATCAGCAACAGCAGCAGCCTCAGCAACAGCAGCAGCCCCAACGACAGCAACAGCCCCCGCAACAGCAGCCGTCTCAGCAGCAACAGCAACCTCGGGGACCGCCGCCGCAGNAGGGGACCGCGTATGGTAACGAGTATGGGGGGTGGGAGCATCAGCCACAGTACCAGCAACCATAGCCANCCTCACGGCGGCTACGGAGGACAGCAGCATCATGGACATCCAGCTCCCCATCGTACACCGCAGCAGCAGCGGCGGCCCCAGTACGGGCATGCAAATGTGAGTCAACCGTATGGTGCCGCGCCTCATGAGGGGACCGCGTATGGTAACGAGTATGGGGGGTGGGAGCATCAGCCACAGTACCAGCAACCATAGCCAGACTACAGCTTCCAGCAGCAGCCGTATTACCCGCCTCCGACAACGTACTGCCAGCAGCAGCAGCAGCCACCGCCGGAGCCTCCGCCACCGCCGTCGTTCCAGCAGCAGCCGTATTACCCGCCTCCGACAACGTACTGCCAGCAGCAGCAGCAGCCACCGCCGGAGCCTCCGCCACCGCCGTCGTTCCAGCAGCAGCCGCAGCAGCAGCCACAGCAGCATTCTCGACCCATGCCCCGTACCATTCGCCTCCTCCCGACGCAGCCGGATCCCCTGGGCATCTTCACTTCCTCAAGACACGTTTTGTGTCACAAGGCGAGATCTTTCCAANCTCGACCCATGCCCCGTACCATTCGCCTCCTCCCGACGCAGCCGGATCCCCTGGGCATCTTCGCTTCCTCAAGACACGTTTTTTGTCACAAGGCGAGATCTTTCCAAGTGTGGTAGCGCGTGAGAATGGTAGTGGTTTTGCTTTTTCTGTTCAGAGTCGCCCTTCGCAGATAGGTAAAGGCAATTTTGGGCCGACAGCGGCGCAAGCAACACGTTAGNCCGTACCATTCGCCTCCTCCCGACGCAGCCGGATCCCCTGGGCATCTTCGCTTCCTCAAGACACGTTTTGTGTCACAAGGCGAGATCTTTCCAAATGTGGTAGCGCGTGAGAATGGTAGTGGTTTCGCTTTGTCTGTTCAGAGTCGCCCTTCGCAGATTGGTAGAGAGCAATTTTGGGCCGACAGCGGCGCGAGCAACACGTTTGTCAGCAGTAGCGAAAACATGTTCGACATGAAGCCAATCCCAGCAGGAAAAGAGTTCATCCAAGTAGGGAATGGTGCCTATCTGCGCGTGCAATGTGTTGGTAGCATCAACATGGCATTTCACATGCCTGGCCCTTCGGGCGAGACCGATTTTTGCGTGCAGATGTCGGACGTGTACGTAGTCCCCGGCATCACGTTCAATCTGTTTTCTCTGCACCATACGCAGCGTAGGCAGAGAACTACGTTGGATGAAATGGCGTGCATCTATTCAATGGCCAGCTTTCCTTTGCTCCTCCGATGTAGGATGTTCTCTCTGGGCCACTCGCTTGCTTCCCACGTATACCGGTAATGCTGTAACCCTCGGTCCCGATGCCCTCCCTCGTGTGTCTCCCCAAGCTCCCCCGCCTAGCGTTGGGACAGGCCTTGTTGTCGCGAACCCCCCTTTCCCCCCCACCACAGGAGCGGGCACTCATGCGAGTACGAGCTTCCCGTCCACCGGTGGAGTCGCTGCCGGTGTTGTACCTTCGAGTTCGAGTGCGAATCCGAGCTTCCAGTCCGCCGGTGGTGCCGCTGCCGGTGTTGTACCTTCGAGTTCGAGTGCGAATCCGAGCTTCCAGTCCGCCGGTGGTGCCGCTGCCGGTGTTGTACCTTCGAGTTCGAGTGCGAATCCGAGCTTCCAGTCCGCCGGTGGTGCCGCTGCCGGTGTTGTACCTTCGAGTTCGAGTGCGAATCCGAGCTTCCAGTCCGCCGGTGGTGCCGCTGCCGGTGTTGTACCTCCGAGTGCCAGTGCGAGTCCGAGCTTCCAGCTGTTGTACCTTCGTCTGCGAGTGCGACTTCGAACGTCCCATCCACCACGTCCGGTGTAGTGATCCCGCATTGTGCATTCCCGCCAATCGACGTAGATGTAGTGCCAACGATTATTGCCGACTACCAGCCTGTAATCACAGCTGCCGTAGCGTCGTCTGAGATTGCTTCTCCCTCCGTCGTTGATCCGAGCGGTTTTCTTGAAGTTGTGATCAACCCCCTCATCCCCCAGGACCACTTCCCTCTCATGGATATGAGCATGTTCCTTGATGTAGGCCTGATGGATGGCACAGACTCGGTCCCACAGGGTGATTTTTTTCCGGATGCCCTTGATGTTTGCGACTCTGCAACACCCCCTCCCCCCGCGTTTGCCGTGATGAGTGATGAATTGGATTGCCTGAAGGGTTTTGTTGCTGGATGCAGTGAGCAGCAAACCGTAGCTCCCCCCTNAGTATGCCGTGCATCCCGGTGTTCGAGGATAATCAGGGAGCGATTCAGATTGCGCACAACCTGATCACGAACTCCAACTCGAAGCACATCGATGTACGGCATCACTTCATCAGGGAGCTGGTAGAGACGAAAGAGATTTCAATTACTCATGTGCCGACGCAATTTCAGCATGCAGATTTCTTGACGAAGGCTATTAGCAAGGAATATTTTGCGTTGCACCGTGACTTTGTGATGAACTTGCAGGAAAGGAAGTGTTTTGGGGTCGATTCGTATTCTGTAGCGGAGAGAGAAAGAGAGAGACGAGATTGGACAAGAGAAGGAGAGAGTCTGATAAAGGTGGTACGGGTGTTGGAGTTGTTTAAAGATTTTTCTTGTTTGTTTTGGAGGAGATTTGGTTGTGTTGAAATTTTTCTTGTTTGTTTTGGAGGAGTTTTGGTTGTGTTGGGATCTTTCTTGGTTGTTTTGGAGGAGTTTTGGTTGTGTTGAAATTTTTCTTGTGATTGACTTGGAAGGGTTCTTGCATGTTTTGGGGAGGATATTGGATTTGGATGCTTCGAGAATTTTCTTGTTTGTTTTGGAGAGATGGTAAAAGAGGAATTTGGTTTTTGCCGAAGCATGACGATGCATACGAGCAGGGGGGCTATTAGATATATTGGGGGTACTCGTAGCATAGTATGACGGGTAAGATCTTCAGTACGTAAGTACGGAAATTGCAATGATGAGATGCGGAGAAATCAGAGAGATTCGTTTGGTAGTTTGAGCGTGGTGAGCGTGACGCGTGCTTGATGCCGTGACGAGCACGAGCACGCCCCCGAAGAATACAATACGTTTTCCTATACGTCCCTCCCCTACCACGGCCCGTCATGGCCCAGCTGCTCTACACTCCCAACACACAGAATTGAGCCACCCGAATTATCGATCAGGTGCATCGACCGAATGTAGCTACATCCGAAACACCACTACTAATAACACGCGACTATCTCCGCAACGAACGTACAGTAGTGTGGACCCAAATCGGTTCCAAAAGTTACCCTTCTTTCGTACCGATGTCGTCATTGCCTCTATTCGCTCTGCCCATCAAACCGCCGCACCTATCTCACGCACACTGGCCGCCCACCCCACTGGGGGGCGGGGGGCCAATCGTTCCACCTAGAAACATATACTAGGAACAATACACGGCACGGCTAAACACCCCACCCGTGGGGTAGTTTCTTGACCCCCCCATCGTTGGGGCGGTAAACACCCCACCACCTGTAGCTCGCTCTACAAGACTCCAATCAGCACAGGACTTCAGCGAGCGTGTTGCGGCGTTGCAGGCTATCATTGGACCCGTCGTGAGGCCGAAATGGTTCAGTTTTGGTGGTGCCACAGTTGGTGGGGAACATGCGCCGCTACCCCACCGGTGGGGTAGATTATGTTGTAGACCCCACCAGTTGGATCTCTCTCTACAAGGCTCCGATAGACACGCAAGCACCTCCAGGAGTTTGCGGTCGAGGCACGCACAGCGCACAGCCATGTGCCACGCCTGGGGCGGCGAACAGGTCAGGAAATCCCGCGGCATAGCGCCAAACACTTAACGTGCGTAGCGAAAACTGCCTTCTGTTTTTCTGCAGGCAGACTCTCCCTCAGCTTCACCCAATGCTGTATGTAGCCCTACAAGACTCCAATCGACGGTAGGAGTGTGAGGAACACGCACGCACAGCGCACGGCAGCTGGCAGCTAGTGAGGCGACCAGCACATGAAGTATTCCAGTCACACTTGCTTACACACACCCAGTGGGAACCATGCACTGCCTTCCTCATTGATGGTGGGTTACACAGCCTACCCCACTAGCTGTATGTCGTCATGCAAGACTACAGTCGACGCAGGACACGCTCAACTGTGATGCTGTGCGATAGGGCTATCCTATGACCCATCGTTGAGCCCAGAGGGTTGGGTTCGGGTGCTACCACGGCCGGTGAAATGTGCCCCATAGGTGAGGGACTTGTGGCAGAATAGAGCACCCCCTGGATACGGGTTAGTATTCTCCAACAGGTACCTCCCCGGGCTAACGGGCACTCCCCCCCCCAACGGCCACTCCACCCCCCCAACGGGCACTGCCGCTCCACCAACGGTCACCACCCCTGACAAAAGGGCACCCCCCCCCTTTTACGGGCACTCCCCCCGATATTAACGGGCACCCCCCTCGCGTGTTCGTGGCACCTCCAGTGTATCTCCTCAGGGTGTACAGCGTATGTGATCAACAAATATAGAGTGAATGTAACTGACAAAAGGGAAAACAGTGAACCCGAAGGAGGGGCAGACACATTGTCTTCACCCCGCACTGCTGCTGTTGTGAACCGCACATGAGTATCCACATGGCGTAGCTCTAGCAACATCACTGGCCGCCCGCGGCCGAGGCAACACACCCCGCCCGCGAGGCATGGCACCTCCCAACGTTCCACTTAGTGCTCCTTCGTTGGGAGCGACAAGACATATCCACGCACGAACGAATGTGAAATCGGGAAAAACAAATCCCGAAAAAACATCCAACCGTCGGCAGCACACCAGCAGCAGAAGCAGCAGAACGGCAGTAGCAGTAGTAGCAGGCCTCTTGGTATGACATTCCGTTGAAAGGAGATGCCGAGACTCACACGTGGGGGAGACCCGGCGAGAGGCATCGCAAGGTGGACCCTTACTCCTGTGCGCCAGCGATGACGTGGAGCAGAATGCACTTGGGCACAAAACGAAGGAAAGCCTGAAATATGCATAGTCTACAACTAACTGTGACCTCGAATCGCAAAGTAACGCTCTCTCGATCAAGCCCCCAGTTCACGCCCAGCACCTAAAGTAGTCACCGATGAGAGCCCTGATGTGTGTTTCTCTGCTGCAATGTACCAAACGTTTGTGTGAGCAAGGGGGCGGCGTGTTGATGCGACCATGTGTACTCGTGTGTTAAAGGAATGCCCGCCCGACGGTGGCTTGCCTCCTAGATGTAGTAGATGTAGATTCTGCCGTAGACACTCTTGTCCACGAGCACGTTGAGATGTGAAGGCTGCTTGTTATTGCAGAAGCGGGTCTGCTACAGGTCTGAGGTGAGGCGGATTGCCCTCAACCTGAGAGCACGCAGATAGCTAAGTCCCGATGGGGTACGTCCTAAGAGGGTATACCTCCTGACGTCCCCCATCTTAATCTAGACCGAATGTGTACCCTATCTGTGCCATACAGCAACGCTCCTTAACACTAGTCCACCCTGAAGATCATCTATACAGATTCTATACTCAAATCCTAAGGCTACCAATAGCTGATGATTTAGGATCATGAATCGAAAGATA
>CACKRE030005227.1:0-20354 GCA_902602495.3 Ectocarpus sp. CCAP 1310/34
CCCCCCCCCCAAGAACGCGGAGTTTCGACGGTTTCATGAATAAAAAATGTTACGGTTCAGGGGGGCCATTTTCCCACTGTTGTCAGGGCCCCCTTAATAACCTCTAGTTTCGGCCGAGGCTGGGGTTCTTATTTTGCTGGTCATCCTCTTGTGGACTGCAAATGGCCGCCATATAGGTTTTATTGTGGGGGCTTCGTAACCGAGCTCACCAATGGTGCTCAAGTTCTTAGCTTCTGATTTTTTTGCGAGTCTCAATTTCTTAACTGCTAAGTTCTTAAGTGCGGGCGCTATTAGTTCGGGTGTACACAGAGGGAAGAGAGTGGTGAACTCTTCTCGCATTAAAAATAAAAATCGAAGGCAACCTACCGCAGGAGGGGAAGGTTGTAGAGCGGGGTCCTGTGTGACCACGGGCGGCATTAAACAACAGTGCTGTGAGCGCTGATTTGAAGGGAAGACAAAAGAAAAGAAAAAAAAATCGTGCACTGGTGTTAGGTTCTTTCCATGACGATCCCGCGTGGGAAGTCATATGTATTCGGTTATAAGCAAATCCCAAACTTCTGAAGTTGGGATGACTGCTGTACGTACCATATGCTCGCGGTAAGACGGGAGGTCCGACGCTCTTGATCGTTGCTCACTAAAATATATAACTACAAGCACGCCTTTCACCTTGGCTTTCCGCCCGAAGGTCACCGCCGTACGAGCTACCATGTCCAGCAAACACACCAGGCTTCTGGCGACTCCTCCGTAGAAACGCAAGGATGATGGTTGTGGCTGATGCTGATGTGGCTGTGCATGTGGGCGCATCATTGGACACCACGAGATTGCACCGCATCTGGGGGTGCGGAGTGCAGAGTCGATGTTGTCGCATACCCGTGCCCAGGGTAAATCCACCTGCGACCCCCTCAGACCGATGCCTTGCGCTGCCGTATGATGTTGCTTCATGCTCGCACGCCCGCGCCGTCGCTCACGGTTCAGGTTCACGGAGAGACTTGTTCGCAGTGCTGACGCGACTGCACCGACCATGAGGTTGCAGCAGAAGACATGCCTTCCTTACATGATTATCGTAGCGGTCGTGATGAGCATCTACTCCATATTTTTGGTCCACTTGACCCAGCCCTTCCGGCTAGGCTACGTCCCAGAGGTGAGACCAGAAATTACGGGAGAAAGGTGCACATAGTGGTAGTGTGGTTTGTGTGCAGCGACCGCTGCCATCTGGTCGTTGGGTGCACACGCTGGTACTGCAGCAGTGCATCCCGAAACTTGCATATATCCCCCCAAATGTCGAGCGGTACAGCAGTAGTAACAGGATAGATACAGCAGCTCCGAGCTCTCTCGACGTTTGTACTGCGTTACATGTGCTCTGCGTCATGTTGTAAACAACGAGCTGCTCATCAAGTTGAACAAAGCAAAGGCACATCACAGATTTCCTTCGTCTGTACTTGCGTCATCTGATATCCCGTCTTGTTGTTGGACTGGCGCGCAACTTCTCCCCTGTTTCAGAACAAAAACCAGCCGGGTGAGACTGTCAGTTTCAAATTTAAAACCGACCCCCTTGTGACCCCTACACCTCCTACCTACCCCCGGCCATCATGGTACCATCAGCCCGTCTCGTGTGTTTGCACGTGCCGGCTCAACCCCCCCCCCCGCGCATCTGAATTGTTGGCGCTGCGGACGACGTGATATCTTCATTATTGCGATATGTGCATCCTAGCGAGCCCCATAGGCTCTCTTGCTCCCGAATGTAGGGAGCACGACACTTCGGGGGCGTTCTTCGCGGGGCGTCTCGGCTGTAATTGCCTACTTCTCTGCGACCATGCACTTCAAACTCTTGCCTGCGTATGCAGAGCACGTGCGGTCTATTCACACTTTCCTTTCGTTTAGATGGCGCGACCGCTCCGCCCCTCTCCCCGACCCCTTTCTCAAGACGTACCCGGGCGGGCCGAACCCAAGGGTTCATCCTGGGCTAGGGACCCGTGCGGAGCCACTTCCCTGCCAGTGCACGCCGGAGAGCTTGGCGGGGCTGAAGGGTCGAAGTGAGGTGGTGATCGGCCTCAGCTTTCCGTACAAATACTTCAACAGCAACCACTGGTTTCACATCAGCGAGTACTATGTCAGGTGTGTGCGGGTATGTAGCAGGTGAATCACGGGTGTTGTCGGCGGATTGGCTCTTGTCTTCTTCCTCTTAGGTGATAGCTATTAATGACACGAGATACCTGTTTTTTAGCGGCATTTTTGGGTGCCTTTTTTTCTAGTGTGAGGGGCGGGGGGGATAGGATCGCCTCCACTGGCTTACATCACGTATTGTGCACTACGGTAGGTCACGTCTCATCTCCCCCCTGCCCCAACTGCCGCTTGCAATGCCATTATTCCGTGCTGCGCCTCCCCTGTACCCAAGCAGCCGGCACACTCATGTGGCGCCGAAACTCCCACAAAACGCCACCGTCTACATCGTGGCCCCCCACGAGCTGTTCGTGCCGAACCTCATCCCGATGACCTTCTTCCTTCTGCTCCTGGCCTTCACCGACGGCACGGCGAGGACCGCGGAGGTCTTGCCGCGGCGGGCGCTGGCCCAGCTGGCCATCGCCGGGGATGTGCTGGCGCTGGACAACAACGGCGTCGAGTCCTACGTCTACGACAGCTCTCTACCCGTGTTCCAAAGGTGCGACCCGAGGCGCGGCGATGCGGCCCGTTAGGACTGTGTTGCAGGGTGGCCGAACGTAGGGTGGTTTGGGGCCCCCTGGAAGCGGGAGATAGTCTTCTGTATGGGTGATGCAGCAGTGACGGAGAATGCTGTGAGAGTCACGCGTTTCCGCCCTGCTGGAGAGACGTATGTGCTCTCCTTGATGGCATTCCGAGTGTTCCACTGCCTGTGCTGTTTGTGCGCCCCGGGTTTTCATGTTTCACGGATATGTCCGGCAGAGATCGATTGCATACGTCCACAGGTGCCCATGACATCGTGCGATTGCCCACTGGTCTCCCCCACTCGGCCTGGTCCACCCATTCCGGTTTGGTAGAGAAATGCGAGTATGTTTGAGCGCGCCTCCTAGGCGTCATTGCCGGTGATACCCCTGTCCATTCCCCTCACGTCGCGCGCGGTCTTCGTGCAAACCACCGGCCTCGTCTCGGGTTACGAATCACGAATCCCGACCGGTCAGGACTCAACGGTATCAGCCGGGGGAGCGCGAGGCCGCACGGCCATCCCGGAAGTTGACGAAGTTGTCGGGCCATTCCGGAGAAGACGAGGAGAGCACAAGAAATGCGGCAGCAGCCTCGGCCGAGGTCGCAGCAGCCTTGGCCGATGCAGCGGCCGCTGCCGGCGTTTCCGACCCCGCTATCACCGCCAGAAGAGCGGGCCGCGGTGGCAATGGCGGCGTTGCCCAGCGATATCGGCGGCGGCAGTTGCTGCACGGGCAGGCACCAGGAGGCTCGGGTGCCGCGGACACGAGCAACGCTACGAGCGGTAACCATCTGCGGTTGCCCGAAAGAAACTACAACTGGGAGGACAACGGGCGACTTGCCTGGGCCCCGCTCGGAGACGGGGAAAACGGTGGCGAGGTGACGGGCGGGGAGGGAGGCTGGGGAAGGGAGGAGCCAGTGGGGCGAGAAGCGAAGGTTTATGACGATGGTGATGCCAGTGTGGTTTTTGATTTTGACGTCGGGGGCGACCACACCGGAGAGCCGCCTGTAGGGGGTGAGATAGCCGCAAGAAGAGTCTTGGGCGTGGCGGAGTCCTTGGCGGCGGGGATGGCGGCGGGCCAGCAGCTTGATCAGGGGTCGACGGCCTACAGAGATGCGGGCAGGACAGACGGCAGCGGCAGAGACCGCAGCAGTCTCAGGTATAACCGCGGCCCCCCAGAGCTAGACAATGCTGCCGCCACCTCGCGAATATTGACGGCGCGATTAGACGACAGCCCGGCAGCACGAGCAGCAGAAGCATCCACAACGGCGGCGGACCCGAACGCAATCGATCAAGCAGCAGGCGCAAGCGTAAGCCGACGTCGAAAAGCCGGGGCGCAACAACATGGGCGTCGCGATGATGCCCGCCGCGCGGAGTACCAGTACGCTGCGAGGGCGGAGGCGGAGGAGGTGGAGGGGCCGGAGTTCTTCCCTCTCCCCACCCTGGCCGGGCAGCGGCAGCAGCCACGCACCAGGCCGTGCGCGTGCGCGCGATATATCGGGGAATTCGGGGCTGCGCCGGTGGAACGGGGCTACTGGTTCCGCGAGGAAAAGGTTTGTGGAAACGCCCGCGGGTCACATCGGCTGTGAGCCTAATTCGGTCATGTTGGCCAGCATTTTTCTTATCCTCGAACAGATGCGCAACATCCGCATGCACGTAACATCCGCGTGTACCACAAATGATGCAGGTGTGACCGCTGGGAACCAACCTATAGCTCCTTCAGCCTTCCTCGAGCTGTCTTACCGGCTGTTGGGCGTTGTAACGACCCAGCGCATTGGCGCACCAGCGCACCAGGCTATTTTACATCATGTGGGGCCCCGATATGTTAACAAGAGCTTAGTTGGAATGATCATGCCGTCCTGTTTCGAAATTTGACGAAACAACCAAATAGGTGGAGAATACGAGAGCTAGGATAGATGCCCTCTGCGGCGACGTGTACCGCCGGCGCCAGGAGGAGCAGCACGCCGCGGAAAAAGAGGGTAGCGACGGGGGAGAGTCTAGCAGGTTAGTGCGCGGAAGGAGGAAGAACGCTTCACTGTTCGGCGGACTTTCGGCCTTGGATGTGATCTCTGTGCCCCCTCCACCCACCTCCCGGAGAACGACAGTTAAGGTCCACAAACCTCAGGTTATTGCCCCCCCGCGGATTGTGGCACAAGCAGCTCAATTCTCCGTGTCTCGATTATGGCGCGTGATCAATCGTCCACCTGACTCTCGGCGAGCAATACATTAGAATCCCCTCCCCACCCCCTACCCTTCCCCGTGATTCAATGCGCCTCCCCCCGTCCTCTGGTGACTGCTTATCGCAACGTGGTGTGTTTTGCCAGCAGAAAGCGGCGACAACGGCTCGTGATCTACCAGAGGAACCACGACCGTCGGCTCTTGTCCCTCGACGATAACGTGGCCGTGTTCCAGCACCTTCTGGGGCCGACGTGGGAGGTGGTGCAGATAGTGCATGACAACGCGCACGAGCCGTGCTGGCTCTACTCGCAGCTGATGGACGCCGATATGCTGCTGACTCCGCACGGGTATGTCAAGCATTAACAGGCTATGATTTCCTGTGTAACACGAGCTTATTGTTTCCATCCAGAAAATGCACGAAACCTCTAGACGACCGGTGAAGTGCCCGTGTATCAAAGTTCTCCTTTTCTACTGTAGCTGCAGATATTGTGTGTGGGTGAATCAAGCGACCTGGTGTAGCCATGGGTTTGAGTACGATTCAGCCAGGCGTGCGTGCTGAATTGGGGGAAAGCTGGGCTTTCACAACATGTTGCATGTAGCTGTCCTGTTTTTTCATCTACCGCTGTGCGTATAGTGTTTTTTGTCTACGTATGTTCATTGGTCAGCCGGGTAGCGGGGTCGATGCTAGTAGCGAAAGGCCACACGCACGCTGGTGGCGAGTTTGTCCGAGGTTTAGGTACGCTGGTGGGCGAATAGGGGCAAATAAGAACAGCACATCAAGCCAGAAACGTCTTGGCCTAAGCAGAACCAAACCTCAGGATTGCGTGCATCTGCCACAACTGCCAGCAAAAGGCAAACCTCCGATCGCGGTTTGCCTTTTGCTAGCGGCTGTGGCAGATGTACGCAATCCTGAGGGTTTCCTCCGTGTGTACTGGACGCCCCTTTGCTCTACCACGGGCCCACCAGCGTACCTACACCACGAACAAAGGGGGTTCACATATAGAACACCCCGTCGAGCCATCAATGATTTGGCGTACAGAAGCCAACCTGAGAATTGTTTGCATCTGCCACAGCTGCCAGGAAACGGAAAACCGCGGAAAACACCGCGTTAAGCCACAACCGATTTGGCCTAAGAGGAGCCAAAACTCAGAATTGCGCGTTCTGTATCTGCCACAGCTACCAGGAACAGCAAACGCGCTAGGGCGGTTTTCCTTTTCCCGGTAGCCATGGCAGATGCACGCAGTTCTTAGTTTCGGCTACTCTTCGGCCAAATCGTTTATGGCTCAATGGGGTGTTTTTCTTTGGCCCCCCTTTGCTTTACCACTCGCCCACAAGCGTACCTATACCCCGCACAAACTCGTCACCAATCAACACGAGGTTAATACATTGTGGTGTTCCCTCCTTTTTTCTTGTCTCCCTCTTCCGTCTCTGGTTCTCCTTGTGTTGCTCCGCGACCAACCAGTATGGTTTTTGTTGCTCTTCTTGCCTCCCAACACCATGGCCACCGACGTTCCTCGACATGCCGCCACGCCGATTGTTTCCTGGCAAACTCACGTGATTTATCCCTCGCCCATTCCTCCCTCCCCTCAAACTTTTACACCAGGTTCCAGTCGATGCTGCTGTTGTTCCTACCCCCCGGCGCCACCATCCTCGAGGTTTTTCCGTACAAGTACTGGAAGGAGGGCTACGCGCCCCTCGCGAAGGAGTGGGGCGTGCGGCACGAGCACATCATGTCCCGCCCGGTGTCCTGGGAGAAGCGGCTGGCACTGTTCTTCGTGCCGCTGGTGAGCTGAGCCGTCGGACGTTTGAGTGTTTTGGCACATCGCCTCTCCATTCCCTTGGCCCTAGGGAAGAACATCCTAATGGTGAGGGCTGTACTTGTGCCCTTTCGCAAGGACGGCAACGCGAGCCCTCAAAAACGTACGTTGTTACGCAGCAGTATGTTCCCTGTAGGAGACCCTGTTCCGGATAAACCAAGCTGGTCTTGAGCCCCCCCCCCCCCCCCCCCCCCCCCCCCCCCCCCCCCCCCCCCCCCCCCCCCCCCCCNGAACTTCGCGTCTTTCTCTGGAGCCCCGCCTTCGGCAAAATATTTTTAATCTTGCTGAACAAGACGATGACGTTTCCCCGCCCGCCTGCTTGCCACCTCTGCTTATTCTCTCGCCCAGCCTAGCCAACACTCCGACCATGAACCACTGTCATCCTTCCTCTCTCAACCTTTCCTTCCCCACCCCTCAGAAACCCCCCACACGTGTTTCAAACTATTGGGTCTTCGCGTTTGTCGGACTGATTTTTTGGGCACATACATCCACCCGCCCCCAGCCAAAATATCGAATGATCGGAAAAGCACTTCGCCCCCTCCCCACCTACCGTTGATTAGTGCGATGCCCACTCTCGCGACTTTCTTTTCGACACGTGAAGCATGTCACGGCAAGAGACGGTGTTACCATTCGACCGTTCGCGTCTGACGGTCGATCGATGCTTTCGTGAGGCACGTGTTCTCTCTCTACCAGCCCAGGCGTCTTGTAGCTGTAGCTGAGAGAGCACTTGCAACGGAACAGCTTCCATGAACGGAAAACACCCCTTCCGACGCAGACAAATCACGTTATGCTTGTTTCGTTGTCCGAGCTGAAATCGCCCAACGCCCGCGCTGCGTTTTCCGACTATCTTTTCTGTGTGTGTCTCTCTCCCTCTCTTTCTCTCTTCCCAGGAGCGGTGTATGAAGAGCATCCACTGCCGCAAATGGAGCCGCAGCGCCGACGTGCGCCTGGAGGAGCACCACCTCCGACAGATAGCCAAGGCCGCAAAGCAAGCCTCGAAACGGAAGCGAGAATTTCTGTCGCCGCCTGCCCCGCCTGGCCAATAGCGACAGGGGCGTCAACTGTAGTGGCGAGGGAGTGCGAGATTACGGCGCGAGGGGGAGGGCGGCGGCTGCCTCTGCGACCAAAAGGCGTGTCCGCAGCGCGGGCGTCATAGTTGCCGTAGGTGGCAGCGGCGACAGCGGTAGTTGTTGCGCAGGGGGTGGTGCCGCTGTGTAAAAAGGGGGGTAAGAGGCGAAGTACGAGCAGCTCATTTTGAGCCTCCTTTGAGCCTCTTGGCGATAAGGCATCCGTCCGTCGAGACGGGGGCGTGGCTGCACTTTGGAGTGCTGTTGCTGCCCCCTTGGTGTAACAATCTTCTCCGTCCTGCGTGCGCGGCCGTTCGTGGCCTATCGAAATTGAAAAATCCTCGCACCATTCACGGGGACGAGCACTAACGACAACAGCGGAGGCGGTAGAGGTCATCATATGTTGGCGCGTTGAGCACGCCGCGGGCCAGGGAGGGAAGAGTATCCACGGGGAGGTAGAGCAAGCGGGAGAAGGTGGCAGATTAGCCGCGAATTCCGCAGTCGTATTGATGTATGTGATGCCAAAGAGGTGTTGTCGTGTATCGTGTGTGTCGTGTGCCGCTAGAAAAAGTGAGAGTATATTGATGTTATTGTGTTGTGTGGTGTGGCATGGTGTCGTGCAGTTTCGGTTTGTTTGGTTTAGGTATTCTGGCGAGTGTGTGAATGGTGTGGTGTAGTGTGTGTGTTTCCATATTAGCTACTCCGTGCGTCTTTTGTACAGAACGTATGCTACCGTTACTGTAGTAAAAAAAAAACTCTTATTCTAAGCCAATATAGAGCTTCGTTTTTCGGGACAACACATCGCGGTCGCGAGGGCTGGAAAACAATACAATGGGTAGGAAAAGCGTGTGGTGAAAGGGTTTACTATTTATTCTTGTGTCTGCTTGCCTTGTATAGATAAAATGCGTTTTTTGGTTTGTTTTTATGGACGCCTGGTGGCACTTTTTGTTTCGCATTTATTGGGATTTTTTACGTTTTTACCCTCGGGGGTGCGGTCTCCACGCGTACATGTCGAAGTTGCCGCGAGTATTGTGCTCGCCGCGCTTGCTGTTTCGCCGGAAGTTTTGTAGGTGTAGACGAAAGAGAGAAGGAGATGGGGCGTCCGTACTTCATGACAGAGGCAGGAGGGGGTCAAGTCGTCAATTTCGGTGTCGTCTGGTCCTTTTTCGGATGTTGTGGTTTCGCCGGCCTCGACGTTGCGTGCACTCTCCTATCCTTCATTTGTGCATTCACTCAAGCAGGTTATGTACTCATCACCCGGGCGCTTTTTTTCCGGTACGAAAGTTTCGAGCTCCTTGTCATACCAACGCAAGCCATAGACCTGTGTGCTTGTTCGTGTTTGTTGTTCTCGGTCTTTGCCCCACCCCAGTCCTACACGTCTTGTACGGGCTTGCATTTTTGTGGTTCTGGTGGTGAAGGCGTTTCTATTGATGGCGCCCTTCTATGTTTGTGTCTTGCGCCGTGCTTGCTGTGTTGTGCCCGTGTCAGAGTTTTATCTCTCTTGTTGGTGCTTTCCGCCGTGTTAACTAAAATACACACATGGCATCAAGAAAGCGTGAAACACCCGGTCGAGATGGTACCCGTTCTGACGGATGTGTTGGAGGTCTTTCCAGGGAGGGCTTCTTGTTCGGGGGCAGTCACGCCGCGTGCGTTTGAACACCCGCGAAGGTCCCACAACAGTCTACTGCATGTGTAGGGCGTCGTAGAAAAGAGATAAACCGGTCGTCTCGTGACCGCGACGCGACTCTTCTCCTCCATGGAGACCAGATTCGGACAAAAAAACTGCTCTCGTCTCGCTCGAGACCAGCTTAGGACAAGAAATTGCTCTCTTCTCGCTCGAGACCAGTTTCGGACACAGAAACTGCGGGTGGAAATGTTGAGCAGGGAAGGTGTCTCGTACCCTGCTTGCCCGTCCGGGGTGGTTGTTGCCGGCCGGCGGACGGAAAACAACCACGGCTGTTGCCTGCACGGCAAGGCCGCATGCCACTCAAGCCAGAGAGAGGCGCTACCCTACGAAAGGGTTCTCATCGAATTGCTATATGCTACGCTGCTACGTCGTTTCGTGCAGATTTTCTGGTTCGTGGAAATGCCCTTGTCGGTCTACGTGGCGATACACTCGGCTTGACGCCGAGGATGATCGTCACGAAGTCGCCATGCTTCACACGCCGGTGGTGCTTGCGGGCGACACGGGAGAACGGGCCCATCTAAGGTAGATGACTGTGTCAGTCCCCTGTCATGTTTCTATTTGTGATTTCGTTGTTTCTCTTAACGCTTCGTTCAAACAGACGTTCGGTATTCATTCAGGCTATCTACAAACCCTGGTGGACAAGTTGACCCGGTGCAAAACTCAACCGGAATGAAACAGAAAGGAGCACGACCACAAAGACACTGCTGTCGAGTGTATACTACGACGGAGCCCCCAATACCGCGGCAGGATTCCCCCGGCCCTCTGCTACTCGTCGTCCTATGGTCATCTCCTCGCGCACGCTCTTGGCCTCTTCTACAGTGGCCAACGCCCCTCCGAGAGCGCCAGACTCCCGCCTCGGGGTATGGCCTGTGCTTCCGGCGGCAGCGGTGGCTGTGGCTGTGATAATATCTTCCTCGCTGCTGCTAGCGGCGAATGTCAGGGCCTCCGATAACCTCCTGGACGACTTGAACGGCTCAGAGTCCGAGCCGACGATGCGCGGCGAGCGCGGCGTTCGGGGAGTGAGCGCAAAGCGGTCCAATGCAATCGCCGCGGCTGCAGTCGAACTCCTCCGTATTGCTGGGCTGGTGGAGCTGCCGCTCTGTCGGATCCCCTTTTCGCTTGCCCCGCCTTCTACTGCAACAATATGAGGCGAGCCCGGACTCGTCCCCTTCGATGAATCTTGTGTCTCAGCTCCGTCTCCTTGTCTTCTTCTGGTGGGCGCTGTTCCGGCTTCTGTCGGCGACGCTTCGTGGAGGGCCGCGTTAGACTTAGTGGTGTCTGCTTGTACCGACACCGCTGTGCTCTCGTCGTCGACCCCTGGTGGTTGACTTGGTGCGAGTCGAGGGGTCCCTTCTCCCTTGTCTTCGTAGCCCTTGTCCGACACACCGGTGTTACTGCTCCCTCTTCTCCGCATGGAATCGCTGTCTTCGGTTGTCGCCGCCGCCACCGCCGCCGCCATCCCCTCGCCCTCCGACTCGCCCCCGTCCGGACACCCGCTGGCCTCTGCGCTGCTGCTGCCGCTTACACGCTTCAGTCTCGTGGACCTGTGAGCCCGCGGGGAGCGCGGAGACTTCGGGCGGGCGGGCGCGGCAAGGCTGTTGTCGCTGCGATCGACGCTGTCGGTTTCGTGATCACCGCCACCGTCGACGCCGTCGTCGCCCTCCTCCGACTTTTGAAACCCCGTACCCCGACTTCTATGTTTTCTGTCTCCACCGTTACCTACAATACTTGAACCACTACCTCGCGGACTTCTGCTGGAGTACTTGACGCCATCGCCGGTTTTTCTCCTATCCCTCCAGCGCGAGCCATGCGAGCTGGACGATTTGTTGAACGATTCCGCCGACGAAAACGATTTGACACTGCCGCCACTGGACGCTGAATGCCACTCCGTGGTGCCTTTCTCGTAGTCCGTCGACCGTCGTCGTCTTTCGATCCCGTCGCGTTTGACGTCATTGCTCGATCGCGATCCGTCTTGTGAGTCGCCGTCATCACCCTCGCTGCCTCTTCCTGCAGGAGGCGTGATCGAACCGCCCGTCGCCCACGACATGACGTTTCGCAGTCCCTTGCTCTGCTGAGGGGAGCCGAATCGACGCCCGGGAGTGGCGTTTCCGCCGCCGCCGCCTCCGCCACCTCGCGCCCCCCCGCACGCGCAAGGTACCCGCGCCCCGCAACACGGGCAACCCCCCCCTCCGGTGGCCGCCGCCGTAGCCGCCGCGGCCACGTTTTCGTCCTCGTCCGCTCTCCCCCCCACCGGGACACCGTTAGCCGTTATGCTGATCGCACTCGGGCTCCTTACAGAGTTCCTGTCTACCGTCCTCGTCCTACCGGCGGCGGCGACCGCCGCAAACCCACCTTCCCCTACCCCCCCCGCTGTTTCCATCGGAACACCAGCAGCCCCTTCGACCCCCTCAACGCTTCCTCCCCGTGCCTCTCCCGGGTGGCTCTTGGAGTCGGCCCGGTTCAAAGTGTCCGTAGCGGTCTCGTCTTGAGTACCGGCGGGCAGAGTCCCGCAGCCGTCGGTGACGTCCGGAGGGATCTGAGGATCGTCACCTCCGTGCTCGATGATCGAAGCCACCTTGCGGGTGGTGGTAGATGAGAGAGGGAAGCGGGAGAAGGTCAAAAGGGGTTGGGGGCGGCGGGGGGGGGGACAACACTGTACGCGGTGTGGGCCCCTAGCAGTGGGAATACAGAATACAAGTTTGTTGACGTTGGCTGGAACCACAGACTAAGCGACGTGTTTGCTGTGCCATGCAGCATCGCTACTGCTGTCCCATAATCTAACTTCAACAGCAGCCACTATCGATTATGGGTGCGATCCAGCGCATGCCGGTAACTTACGGCGAGGTCCGTTGCGTGATTGCCTCCAAAGGCGACACAAACGCACACACACGACACGTCTCGCAGCAAGGCCGGCCGCGCGCAAAAACGTAGTTGCGTTATCCTACGTACCGTAGATACCCCAAAGAGAGTGGCTTCGCGCAGAACCGGGCACTTCTGATCTCCTCACCTGAGCCTCAAGGTCCTTGATGTCGTGCCGTCGTTGGCGCTCCGCCATGTTCATGGGACGGTAGTGCTTCACGAACGAGCTCATGTGCCGGCGCAGCGGCTGACAAGCGAGCGCCTGCGAGGAATAACCCAGACATAAAGTTGACCTTCAAGGCAACGGCAGCCGTCGAGCTACAGAACACGACGACACTACTCCTTTGGGCGAGTCTCCTGAAGAATTATATTGAGAAACGACGTCAAATATTGTGCCGCCGTTTCTAGCCGACAATCTCGGCGATGGGGCAGTCGACAAAAAAAACTCTACCCTACCTACCGCCGTTGAACCCCCTCGCCTCCTCACCGTCTCTTTCTGGGTACGACTCCAACTTCTTGGACGTCGTCGTCACCCCCGTACGCTACTTCTAATGACCACATGAAAACGAAAAAGAAACGGCTTCGCCACATCCCAACAACAAAAAGGGCGATTGAGAGCTCTGCACTGGTTGGTACCAGCGGTGAGGCAGGTTGTAAAAATAACGCATCCAAGAGTCCCCTTCGCTAGGGGGGTGGGAGGGAACAGGAGAAAGCATGCACCAGCCATCTCTTTCAGGTGGGAAGTAGAGGGTTTGGGGTTTGGATGGAGCACCTGAGTCAGGGTTGGCCGTCGGAGCGGGTCCTTCTGCAACATCCAGCGAGCGAGCGCGGTGACCTCGTCGCTGTAAACTTCTGGAAGTGGCGGTGGCGGCGCCTTGATCACCTGGAAAGTATGAATGGTTTGCGTAGCGCACTTGCTGTCGTTTCTGCCGCCTGGATTGCACTGGCATGCGTCCGCCGATCGAAGACACTTTCGGTATGGGAGGAGTCTGGATGTGATCTTTCAGTGCTACCTCTGTGTGTTACTCGGCCGCGCAAGACGGGGCGGCATCAACGCGGAACTGAATCAGACAGCACCTGGCACAAAACCGCCCGTCAGGACGGTGCTTTTACAAACAAAGGACGGACGTAAGAAACAAAAAGCCCCCTCGTACCTCTTTGTTCTTTACCGCTCAGTCGATTTCCATCGACCACGGTGCACGGGTGGCCAGAGGTATCAGGTTATAGGAGCATGAATTACAAGCTTAAGAAGGTTGCACACTACACAGCGGGCGGCTAACCCCGTCATCGCGGATTGCAGCGGTGATCCAACCAACAGGGCGGGCTGGGTGGTAAACGGCGTCCAACCTGCCAAATCTGGCCGCCGCCAACTGTGTGGAGGCGTTCCCGGGGACTTGGTCGTTGGGATGCTCTTCGGGAGCGGTGCTAATCGTTGCGAACGCACCTGGGACACTAGCGCTACCACATCCCTCGATCGGAACGGCACGTCCAGCGAGAGGAGCTCGTAGAGGACGATCCCTAGGCTCCACACGTCGGAGGGGAAGCCGTACGGCTGGTTGTTGCACATCTCCGGAGAAGTGTAGTACGGCGTGCCTACCTGCGGTTTGGTTTCGTGGCGGCGGCACCGGCACCGGTGGTACGGGCCGACGACGTGGCGGGAGGTCGTTCAATGATAACGTGCGTCAGGGGGGGTACTGCCGTGGGTGCGATTGCTTGCCCGGCTGATATGGTGCGAGCCGTGCTTCGTGAACCGGTAGTGGTGCTCATCGTCGACGATGGTGGCGGTGGCGGGTGTGGCGGGATGCGCACCGCGTGTTTCCGTATCCAACTCTTGCAAGAAGCCGCGTGGAACTTGCTTGCTCAGCCACCAAAACCTTGAATTAAGACAGCTGCTGGTAGATGGAGCACACATGTCGCACACAGCAAAGCCACCGCAGCGTTGTACGAAGAGACTGAATATCCGTCGCTCACCTCGGCTTTAACCTGCTTGTCGCCATCGCTTATGACCTTTGCGAGCCCGAAGTCCCCCAGCTGGACGATCTTCTTGCTGTCCATGAGGAAGACGTTGTTGGGCTTAATGTCTCTGTGCAGCACCTTCTTCTCCTCGTGCAGGTTGTGCACGCCTAGGCACAGCTGTACAAGCGCCGCGTTGTTGGCGTTTTCGGTGGCGGTTCCAAAGCGGGGTCGAGTGGGGCACCGTGTCGGCAATTGTCGTCGGCACAAAACGGTAGAGAACATCGTTCGGATCGAACAAACGGGTGAGGCACTTTCTTCATTCAGTTCCCTCTGGCAGGTGAGAGAAAAACCCGTCGAAATTACGGAATAGTTCTGGAGGGAGCCGTCCATGTGGTTTCATGGATAGATGTGGCCCGGTGCTGAGGCGGGCCCTGGGCTTAAACGGCTTACCCCACCTAAACTTCCTCCAGCTATCGAGCAGGTTCACATACGGCTCTGGCTTGGGTCGTGATGGGTCGCCTTCGAGAGGGTCACGCTCCCTTTGCCACTGCCAAAGCTACGTCATTCGACCGTTGGGATGCTCGGTAGATTCAACTTGTGAAGTATCGTGGTAAGTAACCAAACGACCTGACTGTACGCAGTACTCGTGTTCCCGACAACCAGCCGACCCCCTAAAAATGTGTGTCATCTGCTGCGTGCCAAGACTCTTGACGGTGTTGCTGCCGTAGCTACAACCACAGCAAGGGTCATGTTCCCCGGCGACTGCGTACCTGTGCAAACCATCCCAACACCGTCTTTTCTCCCAGAGGCGATTTAGTCTTGGAGGCGTGCTTCACAATTTTGGCGAGATCCCCCGACTCGCAGTAGGTCGTCGTGAGGCACACCAATCGGCTGTCGGCGCTCAGAAAGACGTCGAACAGCGTCAGCACGCAAGGGTGCTTGAGCCACTTTAGCAAACGGACCTAAACGCGCGCCCCCGCAAGAGGGAAGGGGAAACGTCCGTCGTGAAGCCGTTGAAAAGTACAGTTGAACTTGTTGCACATCCACAAACACTTCCCAATCGAACCCGAAACTCGAACGAAGAGCTGTAAGTATGCGGTTTGTTCTCCGTTCTGCATACCGCACCATAATCGTGGGACTTTCTAGAACATTTCTGAGTATTTCAAATCTCTACCAGGCGATAGAGGAAGTTTCTTTTTGTGGGCAAACGAGGCTACCTCACGAGGCAAGTTCCGTTCGGATAGGTCGCGAGAATTGCGATGGCCTCTTATTCCCTCCGTCCCGGTAACGCAAGGTAAACCTTTGCCACTGGCGCCGAGAACCAACAAAACCGAGTGCGTCTTCCGAGATGAATAAAACGGTCGAATTGCCCGATATCGTGGGAAAGTCTTTATCATGGTCGAGCGGCTTGCATCTCTGCAGCGTACGCAAGATATTGGTAGTGGGCACGGTCCCGGCAACACGTTTGCTGGACAAGAAGTTTAGCATGAATTAACAAAAAAAGGTGGTCTGTTTGACCGCTATTGATCAGGAAAAGCAGCAGCAGTACTTAGGACAAGGGATGCCGTGGTATTGACACTAGTCTACCAAACGACACAGACCATAGCAACCAAGTGTCGATGACGGGTATGCTGGAAGTCTCTTTCCTTGCAAAGATCTGCCTGTATTTCTGTAGCGGGCTATATAAAGCTATAGTGTCATTGGGATCCTTGTGCCACGTCGCCTGCGGAAGTAGCGCAAGTCGCCAGCAAGCGGTTGACGAAAACACGCAGCCGTGCACATCGCCGCACCTCAGCCATCGCTGTGACGCGTTCCTCCAATTTATCTGCGCAGTTCAGCGTTTTCATTGCGTACAGCTTGCTGTCTCGGTGGTCCTTCACCAAGGTCACCGCCCCAAAGCTCCCCCTCCCGAGCACGCGCATCTTCTCGTAGCGTCCTGGAACTTCCATGGGGAGCTCCTCTTCCCCCACCTTGAACACCGGAGAGGTGCGCTCCCGCTCAACCCCGCCCTCGCCCCCGCCCCCGCCCCCTCCAGGTCTGCTTGCGTTGCCACCGCCCACCCCCCCGACGTTCGTGCTGATGGCGGGGTCTCGAGAGATTATCGGGCCGTCTCTGCCGTGCCCACCCCGTTCCGCCAAGCTGGGCGTGTCGGAAACGGCCGTGTCTCTGCTCCGACGTAAGGGGTCCCGGTTGTGGGAGAGCCGGCGATCCACGCCGTCGCTGCGTTCGTGCCGTTTGTTCGTGTTGGACGCGTACTGGTTGTGAGCTTGTTGTGAGGTGGCTGAGTTTGGCGACGTCTCGAATGTACCGGCCGTGCATGCAAATCATCGGAGTAGCAATGGTAGAGCGGGGTATAGCATGCTTTGCACGTTCAGAAGTCAGCGTCGCCTGCGGCTGTTTCATTAGCAACCCACCGCATTCTTCTAGTGCAATTTGTAAAGGTGGCAAAACGCTCTTGCTTGACAACGTTGTCCCCTAAGGAACTAACTGTTTTTGTGTCTGCTTTGGGGTCAGGCGCTTGCCTTTCAAGTATTCACTAGGAAATCTAAGGGAAATAACTGTTTTTTGTCTGCTTTGGGGTCAGTCTTACTTTGTGCTTGCCGTTCAGGTGTCCACGAGGAAATTGCAACAGAGGGGGGAAAGGACGACCTTCTGGTCATACCGAGATCAGTTGTGTACGGCACTTCCTTACGAAGGTGTACCGATTCTGGTAAAATTCAATCGACGGATACCCTGCGAATCGGGTCATCCTCATGTTAGAGACCAATTGTATCGGTATTGAATGTCGACGTTCGTCGTTCCCGGCAAGGGCTCAGGTTGATGTCGAAAAATGTACCCAACCCTGCACGGTCTTATTGATCAGCCAACAGGAGTTCGATAAATGACAGATATTTTTTCAGTCGACATTACCACATCCATCACGCAGCATACGAACGCTTGTGGTCCTCACGTGTGTGGTATTTTTCCACCGCCAGGACTCTCCACAAGCGAAAACCAGAAATTTGTAGTCCACAGGTTCACATCATCTAACCCAAATGGCGATTGTGGTATTTTGTTGTAAACAAGCAAGAAGTGAGACACATACCAGTGTTTGTAGAGGTATGGATTGATACAAAGAGTGTGTTTTGGGGAGTAAGTTTCGACTAGAGAAAAGGTCCACTTCTTAACTTCGCCAGAGAGGGAAAAATAGTCACTGCAATTCGTCGGTGTTTGCGGCCCTGCTTCACTGGTGATACGACCACATTGGCTACAAATGGTCTTGTCCGGAATATCTGCGCATATGTGCAGACTGGGCACACAGCGCCTGCGCACCGAGAAAACAACTACTACTTCCTTCGTATAAGTTATCGATTGAGTGCTGCTGTTGTTCACGGTGATGGCAACGGAGAAAAAATACTGGTGTCTACGTCGTTGGAAAATGGGACGATGTCTGTCGCGGTCCACAACCCTTGAAATAGTGAGGTCGCGACACAACGCTATTCGCAGCCGGCTGGAGGGATCAGAGCCAAGCACAACCCACCATTATCCACGATACTTCTATGCATAGAACTTCATGCGTAGAAGATTCTCCTCCACAACAACATGCCCGAACCTGCTGTGTACTTACCTATGCGACGAACCCATATCCGACAATATTCGCCTATGACCCCCCCCAACTCCTCCCGCTCCAGCTCCTGCTCCTGCTCCTAGTCTCGAGGCCGTGGTGCCGAAAACATCTCCTCCTCCAGACGCCGCTGCTGCCTCCTCGGCTGCCAACCTTGAAAGCGAAGACAGCGGATGCTCTGGTCGATCGTTGCCGCTGCCATTCTTGCTGTTCGTCGCGGACCTCGTCACCCCGCGCGACATCGACGTCTTGGCGCTCCGCATTTGTTTACTATCAGCGTCTAATCTTCTTGTCCGTCGGCTATGCTGAGGAAAGCGGGAGGCGGATTCGCTGCCCCCGCCCCCGCTGTGCTGTTGCGTCAACGTCATGTGCCAACCGAGTCATGGATCGACAAACAGACTCTGGTCGCAACGGACCCCAACCGACTTGCTACAATAGTGCCGCCACTCTCGTTCGCTGCAGGTTTCGTGGCTCGCGTCGTGACTTACAATGCCGTGCGCACACGTACTCGACTTTTGAGCCCATGCATCCCCTCTCAAGACCACGGCGTATGTATGCTGTATGCCCTCCTTTGTTAGAAAGTAAACTCCTTTTCCAAGGGGACCCATGTGTCGAGAAGGAGAAGGGTTAAGATGTACGTGTAACGGTCGTTTTAGAACCATAACCCCTACGACCCGCGAAAGCCTGTACGATTCTGCGGCGCCCCCACGTACTTGCTGTATGTGACGTGTGCCCCAGGCACGAAACACAGCACCGAGGGAAGGGCCTTTCACCACCGGTCTGCTCCCCGTTCCACCGCCGTCGGGGTTTTCGTGTCCCAGCGATACCGTTGGCGTTGTTGGCGCGCGATAGTGCGTGTGTCGACAGAAAACCCAACATAACGTCACAGCTCCAACTTCAAGTCGGCAAACGGCTGTACTCCTGCCGCCAGGGTGAGAGCGAATAGTATGTGGGTTGTAGTAGCAGCGTGGGTGCTGTGCTTGGCCTCTCTCTCCCTCCCCTGGCCCGGCTACACCCTCATCGTTCTGCTGTGCTGCGTCGCCTTCTTCGAGCTGGCGAGCCCGACGGCTTGGGTCGCTACCGCGAGAGGGGGAGGCAACAACCCAGCGGCGGCCGGTCGAACACCGTCAACGATAGACATGTCCGACACACGAAAGGCGACTGCTATTCCTGGGCCGCCGCCGCCGCCGCCGGCTGCTGCCACCGAAGCTACTGCTGTTGCGTCATACGCAAGATGCAGCCCTTCGGTGGCCTTCGCGGGCGTGATTCGCTACCTGGCCAGCCACTTGCGGCGCCGAGGCGGGGGTGAGATTGAGGAGGTTGTTACCACGCAGGTGGGGTCCGGGGACGACCAGGATGATGATCATGCTCTCCGCAAGGAACAGCAGGAGCAGTCGAAGACCGCCAAAGTAAGCCTCCGCGGGGTATGTATTCGGCATCCCCGTGTAGATACGAAGTAGATCGTCGAACCTTGAGCATTTCAGACCGTATAGTTGGAATTTAGACGTTGTTAATTAAGGGGAGACACCCCGTGTGTGTGCGGTGCGATCCGCCTCTAGGAGAGGCTGGTCTTTCATTCGGAACCCCGTAACCTCAGCCGGGGCGTCCATCGGCGCGGCCTTGATTTCCTCACACGACGCCATTAGCGGCGGCAGCAGCAGCAGCAGCAGCGGTTTGTGCAGTTTCAGCAGCCCCTGGTACGCAGCACCCAGGAAGAATCTACGCCGGACACTTCAGTAAATCTTGAGTTTTAGCACTGCTACATGTACACGGGGCATCTCCGAGGATTCATGCAGTACAGCAGTAGTGCCTCCTACGATATAAGAGAATCGATATAAAACAAAGTATGGATACAAGGGTCTGTGCGGAAAAAATCCGGCCACATAGGCCACCCCCCCCCCCCCGGAGAGAGAAGAAATTCGAAAAGCGGTTCGTCGAAAAATTACCATGAGGTTGATGTGAAAGC
The DNA here is from genome assembly GCA_902602495.3 of Ectocarpus sp. CCAP 1310/34. Lineage (NCBI taxonomy): Eukaryota > Phaeophyceae > Ectocarpales > Ectocarpaceae > Ectocarpus > Ectocarpus sp. CCAP 1310/34. The sequence continues at coordinate 19,812 of CACKRE030005227.1, forward strand.
TGGTCAATGACCTGTTCCGATTGATTGAATGGACTGATTTCGAGCGTTTCGATCGATACTACTAGTTATACTACTTTCTGTGCTGTACTGCCGTAACTACTGTACTTTCTTCAAACTCCTTGTCGTGCTCGAACTAGGCTGGTTGTTTCCGTGTGTGCTCCTGTAGTAGCACGGCTGGGTGATGAGTGTGGCCGGCATCGATGACGAGGAGGTAGATGATGCAGAACGGGTGACGAGAGTGAGGCACGTACCACCTGCCTTGCAAACTTGCCCTTACCGTCTCCTCTATCTACAACACTGCACAACAGGGAACATAGTCTCGCAAATCTACTCGTAGCCTTGGTCTTCTTGTAGGGTAACGTTTGACTTGACCAATCGGCCACACGGACTGGCGACTGGTGGGCTGTAAGCGGCTGCCCCTGGTATGCATGCGAAGATTGCGATGATGACCCTGTAGTGCGCGGGGTGTCTGCCATCTCTCGGGGGTCTCCACAGCTCCACAGAGAGAGCCAGCAGCGCCAGCGGTGATGCACACCATGCGAG
>CACKRE030005227.1:44948-58269 GCA_902602495.3 Ectocarpus sp. CCAP 1310/34
CTCTCTCTCTCTCTCTCTTCGCTTCCGGTTGCCCGCTTTGAATGTGGTTTGGTTCAACGTGAAGCTCGATGAGCTTGAGCGTTTGTGGGAACGAAAGACGCCGACCGACCTCACACCCGCCGCGGTCGCTGCTCCTTCGTCAGCGGAAGCGGAAAAGGTGGAGGGCATTGCCAAAACGGTGCAGGAGATGGTGTTAGCAGCGGGGGCGGCGAGTAGGCAACAAGCAATATTTGAGAACAGGTGTGTTCGTAGAGCAAGCCTTTGTCTCCATTATATATTCTTCACAGGCACGGCCACCGGTAGCAGTCTCTCGATCACCCTGTGCTGATCATTTGGTCGCACCGAAGCCCAGTCAAGGTAGTACCAGTCGTGAGCGCGACTAGTGACGTGGATCCCACCACCCTAGACACCTCACGCCCTTGATGGTTGCCTTAGGTTGCCGAACACACAACAAGCAACTATGCTATATACACTAGCACCGGTGCACGGCTGAAATCTGGCTCCAATTATCGTCACTTTTCCGTCCCTCACTCATCTTCCTCTTAGCCTGGAAGAAGTGAGCGAGACGCTAAACGGACACGCGTTGAAGTTACGCTGTTTGGAAGGATTGTGGAGACAGACAGGCACCACTGACATCGAGAAGAACGTGAAGGGAGGCGCCAGCGCCGGCGATGGCGTCAGCAGCACCCGCAGCAGTAGCACACCTGACTGGTAGGCGCAGCGCGGAGAATGTTCTTTTCCCTCCAAGCGTGTTTTTGAGGGTCGTGACTGTCGTTGAGTTGACGTTACTGTGTTCCTCCTTAAAGGGTCTACCTGGTTAAAAACGCTCTGATACGTGAACGATGTCAAGTTCTGTTCCCACAAGGCTATTTCATGTTTCGTCCGGACGTACGGTACGAATTTGATTGATAGAGGTTGTGATTCATGGTTATAGCTTCTGTCGGCAACTGCGCATGCTCTTGACAGCAGCCTCACCCCCCCACCTCCCCATCCATCGTTTTGGACAGTAATCGAAAACACCAAAATCTCGAGCAGCAGCAGCAGCAAAAACAACAGCACATTCACGCCGCGGCAACGCCGGTGCAAGGACACGCAGTTGCGGCTCAGACTGCGCCCGCCTTCCGGACAGGGTTGAGCGGGCTGTTGAAGCGGTTGGGGTCTAGTTCGCTGTCGTCCGCCCAAGAGGAGGTGAGAGACTTGGCCAAATTGTCCAAGAATTCAGCGGTCAATATCATGACGGGTGGACACCCCAGACACAAGATTGACCTCTCGGTTGTGGGCAAGACGGGTTGAGCAGCCGTAGGAGCTGCAGTTATCGCGCTCCTGGTGTGAAACGACGTTCGGCTTCGTTGTGCTTGCAGGTGACCTCCCTCCCTTCGTTTAGGCGGACCCCGTCATTCCCGATCACCAAAACCGGGTACGAAGAGTACCGCGATCCGTCAAACATCTATCGCGGTCTGCAGCCACAATTGCCTGGGTTTGTATCGAATCTACATATTGTTGGTCTGGTCTGCTGCTTTGTTTCACCGTCACTCTGTAGTCCGCTAGCCGGTTAGTGCAGTATCATTTACAATTTGTTGTGCGTTTAATTGTGTTGTTCTGCCCCACGCAGGTCGGCACCAACGCTGCAGACAAGGACAATGAAGTAGGGCTGGGCACGCCACGGCCGTCGTTGGGCGAGACCACGAAGTCCGAAAAGAAGACTGTGCCACAATCGGACGCAGTGGATTTACGCACGGAGCTCGCAGCAGGTGGTGGTGGGAACGAAAATCTGCCTCTGGGGTCCGGGGATGCAGTGCAAGATGATGTGGATCAACGAGAGGGCTCGCGTGGACGAAAGGATAGCAGCGACAGCTGCGGCAAAGCTGGGAGCAGCGCCTACGGTAGCAGCATATATGACATAGTGTCTAGTGGGGAACCACGGGAGTCTTCTAGCGGGGTACCCCGGGAACCTGCAGCGCTAGCCGAGGGTGGAGAGCAACACGGTAGGGAAGGAAATGGCACACCCTTGTCACCCACAGGAAACGGTGCCGCCATCCTCAGCCGGAACGTGGAAATACCTGCTGGCGCGGAAGGGGTGGGGACAGCGAAAGAGACACGAGGGAAAGCTTCAGCACAGCCGCGGCAGCAGCAGAACCTGGAGAAGACCGGGGGGGAAGGTGACTGCGAGAGAGATGACACCGATCTAGTCCTGCCGCCAAGGACAGGGAGCACTGAATCATCGGCCGGTGTACCGTGCGCCACACCGACTGCTACCACCACCACCGCGGCTCCGACACCTAAATCGACAACAACTGCATCGGGCAATATCATCGCCGAAAGATTGACCAGTTGTAGCGGGAGTGCCGTGGCGGTAGCGACAGAACCGGGAGACCAAGAGACTGGAGAGGAGCTCGAAGAATCGGGTGACAGCCTCGAGGGGGACAGCGCCCACAGCAGGTGGTCGCTTCCCGAAAGCCGCGGTATCGGCGGCATTGGTGCCGCTGGAGGCCTGCACGAGCAGCGTGCCATATGGGCTGGTAGCCAAGAGGATGACAGTGTGGGGGAGCAAGCGCCGAGCTCGGCGGAGAGCGAGAACGGCGACCCGGGGGAAGACGGCAAGCCTCTGAGCCGATCGCGAGTGGAGAGCTATGACCTCCAGCAAGAAACGGTGAGGGGAAGTCCAAGGAGAAACCAACGTGCGTTTCGAGCTCAACAAACCAGGCGGAAGAAATTCGAGCTGATAAGATTAAATCGCGCGCAGTGAGCCAGCTAGTTGTTGCCTAGATAGAGTTCGACGTCTTGTAGACGGGATTGCTACAAATTTCGATGTTCACGCCCATCATGCCTACCCCTTCATCCCTCTTACATCCTCGCGGTGTCCGCACTAGCCATCCGGAGGAACACACTTAGGAGCGTTTTCGTGGTTCAAAGGGTTGGCGAGCCCGAAAGATCACGTTGGGAGCGTTACATATCCCTACCAGGTTTCGCGTTAAGCACTTATTCCTGGTTACGTTCCTTCCACAAGCGCTGACCTGCAAGGTCTCGATACGGCGGTTGACGGCATGACATCACGCATGCTACCCCCACCCAGTCCAACTTGAGCACGTGCTCGCTCGCCGGCACACGCGCAGGGAGAGGACTACATGGTCCCGTTTTCACCCGATAGACCCTCGGCCGCCAGTGACGTGGCAGCATCCGCTGATGAAAAACGGTCCAGCGGTGATTCGGGGGTCACCACCAGGACTCCACAGAAGATTGAACCTGCACCAGAGGCCGTGGTGGGTGACGTGGGACAGAGCAGTGCAGCGGATACGCCCACGCCCCCCGCGAGCACCGCTGGTTCACCTCCCAAACACGCAGCAGGTGGCGGCGGCAGCCGTTCAGGGTCTCTCCTTGCCGAATGGGCGACGATAAACGAGTTTGTTTTCTCGGATGATGACGAAGACGAAGCCGAAAAAAACGGTGGCGCGGGACGCGGCACCACCACGCCCGAGCGGTCAAGCCAGCAGCACGCTACATCAGTCGACGACCCGAAAGGTGTCGATGACGACGCGGGTGTCGATGAAGGCGACTCTGCGTGTGCTAAAAGGGTATCCGGTGATGAAAGAGCCAGCGGCGGCCGAAAAGACGGGCGGGACCCGGTTGGCCACAAAGGAAAACGACCGCACGCCAAGGGCGGCATCACCAAGGAATCCTTCGACGACTGGAGCAGCAGCAGCGATGACGACGGCAACGACGACCCGAGGAGAAAAGAACCAGGCAACGGAGGCACCCACCGCCGCGACCGCCACGAAGCTCTGTTGAATCCGCTCGGCGTTGCGCAGGGCGAGCGACCCAACGGCAGCAGCGGTGAAGACAGCGACGACGAAGAACGCTCGACACCTATCCCCGGGGGAAGACGAGGGGTGGTGGACTCTGCCTGTGCCACCCCCGCCCCTGGGGCCTGGTCCGCCCCGGACTTCGGGTTTTCCTCTGACGATGACCTAGATATCGAGTTCTCAGATTCGGAACGGTCTTTGGAAAGACCAGCAGGACGGTGATGGTCGAAGTTACCGGGAAAAGGCGGGGAGTTAAGACCACTTTGAAGCAGCCGTTGCAAGAAACGGCATTCAACCCAGCTCTATCAAAAGCAGCAAGCAACGGTTGAGTTCGAGACACGATTTGAGGGGTGGGAGGGCCACTGTGGACATCATATGGAACGCTCTATCTAATGGATGCTGAGATGGACTCAAGTGGTCTCATTCCCGTGAGGCCTCGCCAGGACAATGGTTCCAGTTCCTGCTCGACTTGTTTGGGCTTTAGCCGTAGGATCAGGAGCTGTCTGTCTTGTTTATCTAGTACCCTACTGTAGTGCTTGTGGTCGTTTCGGGAATCTCGAGAGTCGGTCGCGGCGTCGGTTGAACGTGAAGAAAACGGGGTTGGATGATTTATTTCCCCTTCCTTTGTATTTGGATGGCTACGCGGCGTGAAATCAACCTGCGACAAGCGCAAGCACATACGTGTCATCGGTGGGCCGTTTGACAATCTCTTCTTGCAGCTCCACAGAAGTCAGCCAGTCCATTCTGGTTCATCTCCAGAGTGTCTCGCCAAGCGAGCCACCAAACTACGTCGTACGTTCCACAGGTCTTACGTGGCTAGAGGAATAACATGGGATTCCGGATCTCCCTTAAACGTGAAAACACGGATCTTGAGCTTGTGGCACGGTGAAAACATTGAGCCAAGCCCGGTACCATCGCCCCTACCAAACTCGTCAACTATGAGAAGAAGACAATATTCTTGTCGCACACTCAGCAACAACCCTGTCCTCTTCCACTCTATGGTACGAGACTGAATCGACCCGCTCCCGGGACATTGCCAACACTCCGTTGTCTCACGCATGAACACTAATAACCGCTGTCTACAGGCCTTGACCGTACGCATATTCCGAGCGGGAGTTCCTAAGTTGCCCAATTTCTAGCTCGTTAGGGTCGTTCCCGGCAGTCGCCCACGGACCACGAATCACGATAGAGAGGGCACACGACATTGCCGTCTTGGGTTTCCTCCTGGACAGAAGAAAGACCACCTCGCCCCCCTCCTTCCGGCTATTACGACACTCTGTGGTTAGCAGAGGTAGACTGCGTAGGCCGTCGCCACGCAAAAAACGCTGTCCTGCTCCGCATCGCACAGCCGCAGGAAAAGGACAACGGTAGTTAGTTGTACGAGCTCACGACGACGAATAAGTGGGTCCATGCGAAGGTTTTACTGCCACGAGGAAGATTCACCTCAGGGCTGCACAGAGCATGGATATCCCCTAGGTTACACCAATCGACACTTTACTCACACGGAGATTATTAACCGGTCTTTGGTACAAGGAGCAAAGCACTTGGGTTGAAATTCGATGATACCGCGACTGGCACAAATAGCCTGAAACGCAGGGTGCAACGACAGCAGAATGTCCTCTCCACCGCCCCGCACCCCATGCACACGATTGTAGTTAGGTACGTCGGCGGCCGCACTACCCTCACATTGACGTAGGTCTCGCTTGCAACGTTGTCTGTTTCGGAGTCCCAAAAGCAGCGACTACCCATCCGCACTCCTTCCCCCCTTTGTTCTCCGATCACCACTTGCACCACGTACTTGTATCTCGGGAGGTTCATCTCTGGGCCAATATGGAACAGCATCCGCGTGAACGAACAGCAGGTATGTTGTCTTCAATGGTGCCACAACCAATGGGTACACTGTTTACATGTCAGAGGGGCTTGGCTGTAAACACACGTTGAGTTACACGTATGACGCTCCATCCAAAATATGGCACCAAAGTCAATGTCGTTCCTGGTGTGAACATGCACTCACTCACCCTTTAGCCCATTTTTTATTTCGTCGCAAATCCTCTTGGTCTGCACAGTAGCCTGGTCCATCTGTATTTCCAACGCGGATAATACCCAGGCGCAAGGATTTTATTTTAAATGAAAATTTCAGTTTGTCCTACCAGTGATACATTCAGCCGAACCAAGAAAACCTAAGGGAAAGTGTATGTCCAGATATAGACTAGTCTATGTGAAGATAGTCTAGTCTAGACTAAAATCATCATGCATGCGTGGTGCACACGCCCTTCATCTCCCAAGTACAGTCATGAGGAGAATCCACCCTGTCCCTGCACCTAGTGATTCTCCTCCTCCTCTGACCGGCAACTATCTTGAATCCAAGCTACACAATGACGTATGCGGCTCTCTGGTTATGGGTAGTCTACTGTCTCAACTTCCTACACTGCTGAAATAGTCTGCTCGTAGGGCCCTCTGGAAGCGCCGTAAATCCGGAACCTTACATGATAAGTGCATCCCTGCAGCTCCGATTCGAGGACGCCTTTGATTATATCTCGCATTGTATTAACAGAAGCCCTGGTATCGAGATGTGAGCGGTAGGACTGGGTTAAGGGTAATGACGAAGTATTACTATGCAGAACACACAGGCAGGTTACCGTTGAGTTGAGAGACAACCAACGCACTTGCAACGAACCTCCCGAACGTTACATACGGATAGAGCAGTCCGTGGAGATCATCTGACGTACTTGTGTCGATAACTCGGCCTCGACTGGTACGTGAGCTGCTGCTCGGCGTCGGCGCCTACCCCGTTCATCGTGAACGTGATACCCTGGGCTGCAAGATATACAAGCCCTCTGGAATTCGTGTGTCGCCCTTGGATCGTGAACCCTATTTTTTTTTGCTCTCGCGAACCAAACACGCTTCTCTTCGAAAACCATCGAAAACTTCCCGTGAATCCGTACTACCCCCTCTTCCCCAAAATCTCCCCCCCCGGATCCCCTTCAACGCACTTAAGGGGTCTGGGGCGGAACATGTCATATGTCATACACGCGTTCTCGAGGACACGCGTGTCGAGGTGGCCTCTCGCGAACAGCGCACAGGGGTAAGACGGAGACGTTGCAGCTTTTGTCTTATGTCGTGTATGCTCGGAGCCATGGCGGCAGGTGGCGTAGACAGGAGCATGGCTGCTGTGCTTGTCCCCACGGCAGCAACAACAGCTCCATTATCGGCGACAACAACATCAGCGTTCGTGCGCACTGCTGCGGCGTGCCGCGTGGTGGGTTCTTGTCGTCGCGCCGCACGCGAAAAGCGCGTGCGGTCTTTGACTGCTGTGTCAGAAGGAAAAGGAAGAGCTAGAGGGGGCAATAGGAGGGGGTTGAAGTCCGCGCCAGCGATGAGACAGTCGGTGTTGTCCGACACTTCTGATACACGCTGGTCTCGACGTACTTGCAGTAGCACAAGCAGCAGCGGTGGGTTTACCACGGGCGGTCGCCGAAAACGGGCCCTGACGACGCGACCGTCCTCGCCACGCTCTTTTTCTGCCGATGGGCTGATGATGTACTCCTCGGCCGCATCTGCCTCGGCGAACGAGTCGGACGCGATGATGTCGGCGGGTAGCAGCTCTTCCTCTGCAGCAGCAGCAGCAGCAGCGGCACAAGAGCCGACCATAGAGCCAGCAGCGGCAAGAGTATCAGCCTCGGCAGCAACGAAGCGGAGGGCGGCGAAGAGAAGGCAGGGGCGGCCGGAGCAGCAGCAGCAGCAACAATACGTCCCAGGAATGGCAGCAGCAACATGGGCGGAGGTGGAACAGCAGGCAGAGCCAGACAAAGACGACGACGAAGAGGATTGGGCGAGCGGGGGCGCCGCCGCCTTCACCGGGCCCTCGCTCTGGGCCGACAGCGATCCCGAGTGGAGGGACGCGCCAAGAGCGGACTCGGACGCGCTGTTCGAGCTCAACATGCAGCTGGCGGCCTACGCGAAGGACGCCCAGTGGGAGATGGCCATCATGCTCCTGAGGCAGGCGCGCGTGCTCTCGAGGAGGAGCAGCGCGGGCAGCGAAGAGGATGAAAGGAGAGTAGACACAACAGCCACAGTTGTGAGCGATCTCAAGGAGCAGGAGAAGGAGGAGGAGGGCAATGACGCGGCGAAGAGAAGGTACGGCGTTCACCCCGGAGGAAACGACAACCTCAGCGTTTCCGTCCCCTATACCTCTGCTGCGGAGAAGGAGGAGGAGTGGCGGCTGGCGGTGCCGGCTGTCGAACCTAACGTGGTGTCGTACAACAACGTCATCACGGCCTGCGCCAACGCCAAGAAGCAGAAGAGGGCGGAGGGCATCTTCCGCGAGATGACCAAGGAGCGGGGCATCCGCCCGAACGTCTTCACCTACGGCGCGCTCATCAGCGCGTGCGCCAAGCGGGGGAACTGGGAAGACTCGGTCAACTACCTCGAGGTACGGTATGTATGAGATGTAAAACACGCTTTGCGAGACACGCGTGTCCTTGCTTGCGCCAGCAGCTAGCAGGTGAATGAACAATGGCTCTATGTGACAGCAAGTTGGCAGCAACTGACACGTTTTCGCGACCGGGAAGGCGCTTGGTCCCACACCGTCTGTTAAGGTTGAACTGGCTTTGGAGAGATTCCCGTGATACATATTACCGATCACCTGTTTACGGCGTGTGCGCGTGTCTGTCTTGATGGTTTGTGTGCGAGGGACCGGTCTTGGTAATCGCTCATGTTGAGTTTTTTGGAGCCAACCGACTGGAGAAGGAAGCGTTGGGGGGTGTGGTTGGGAGGGAGGGAGGTTGGGTTTTCGAGTCGTTGTCGCAGGGTGGCATCGACAACACAAGACTTTTTTTTTTTTTGACAGCACAAGAGATACGACCACATACATGGAGAAAGTGGTTGCGAGTGCGTGCGAGCAAGAGCAAGACTTTGCGAAGAAGAGAGGTCCTGCCGCGATGCACGTTGTCTCGTCTGATGCTCTCTCTTTGCGTTGTAGGGCACGGCCTGAGCTGTGCTGTTGATGTTAGAGACCCCCCTCAAAACCGACATAAACCCTCTCTCAGTTCCTTGGCGCGGACAGCAGTTACTTCCCTTCCGCGTTTCGGCCCACCGGGGATCAAAGCCAAAGCGCAACGTCATATTTACCATCAGACAACCCCATCTTGATTAGCCCGCATTGTTGATGTAGCTGCTGGTAGACGCACGAAAAATGCGGTGGAACAACGAAGCGATGTTGTTGACCCCTCTTCCCCCCCTCGACGACGCTTGTTGTTTTCGTTCGGGGTTTGTCGCTTTTCGCAATCCACACCACGGCACCACCAAAAAAAAACAAAAGCAAATGCGTCAGTCCGGGCTTGCACCGAACGCCGTCATCTACTCTACCGTCATCAGCGCTTGCGAGCGGAGCGACCAGTGGCAGAAGGCGGTCAAGCTCCTCCGCACCATGCGGAGGGACGGCATCCTCCCCGTGACCGTCACCTACAACACCGTCATCAGCGCCTGCGGCAAGAGCGGGCAGTGGTGAGATTGGCTGCCACGCCCTCTTGATGCGCTGCGAGATACATGGCGGTTGCGTAATGTATTGGTTGCGCGTTTAGTTGCGTGACATGAGAGTTCGCCGTGAGTTATGACGTGGGGAGAGGGGTTCATCGCCATGGGAGTCGAAAAATATTTGGGAGCAAGACCATGACAAGCGAACAGGAAGCGGTGAAGAAGATTGGGTATTTGAGAAGAGGAGGGGGCGGGGGGTCTTCGGCAGAGGGAGACAAAGAGACACGGAAAGCAAGAGCGATACGGGGAACAAAGCTGGGGAAACGAAAGTTTGGCGGGAGACGGGCGAGAAGGAGGCGGAGGAAGAGGGCCGTGGAGGGGGAGGGGGGAGGGGACAAAGATACGCCGACCGAACAGGAAGGGGGAGTGCACACTCACTGATAGCGTCGTGGTTGTTGTCTGTGGCAACAGATTGGTTGCCGCGTGTTTCGAGTATTGACCAAGGAATAGTAATGGTCTCGTGCAAGGTTAGTTTCTGCGGCGAAGATCGTGACAGCATGACACCAGTAACACAATGTACGCACCCCGCCCTGAGAACCTGCGGGACCCCCGCGACCCCCCCTTGTGGACCTACATGCGGCGACCAGGTCCCTGGCTGTGAGCCTGCTGGACGAGATGTCGGACATGGGGTGCCCGCCGGGCCCGGTTACCTTCGCGAGCGCCATGCTGGCCTGCGAGCGAGCGAGGCAGTGGCACCATGTCCTCCGCATCATGGACCAAGTGAGAGAGACCTCGCATCGCTGTGTGTGTGTGTGTGTGTGTGTGTGTGTGCATGTTTTGTGTGTGTTTTTTTGTTATTGGCATCGGCCGCGCTCACCGGCTGGCCAATGAAAAGACGTCAGTCTTAGTGCGGTTGAAAACACAAAACGCTTCTATTTGCCATGTGCTTGTGATTTAGCAAGTGGGGGCAGGCTTGGGTCGGCGTCCCCCCCCCCCCCCCCCCCCCCTTGCGGGGCGAAGAGGAAACATTAGCTGACTTTGATGAAAGTTATGAACTGGGTGTTTCCTGTTTGTTGGTCTTTTTCGAGGCAAAGGCTTTTGGCGGTTTCGCTCTTGGGATCGTAATCCTCTCTCATTTTTGCGCGTATATGTGCATTCAAGCGTGAACTCGGCAACTCCAGCAAAATAGTTTTGTTAACCTGACCGATATCTCGTTTCGGTTCAAATGGGTGGATTGAGAACCCCGTTGGCTCTTTCTGGCATGGTAGGGATCGCTGGCTCACGCATACACGTGCCTCACGCATGCACGTGCCTAAGGGGCTAGTTTTTCAGGGAGAACAAACACGTGCGGCCGTGAACAACAAACGAGTTGATTGTCGTTTTGCGCATGAGGCATTCGTTCGCGGGGGCGGGTGTGGGATGAATCGGTGTTCCGTCTTCTTCCCTTTTATTCCCGTGAGCATATTTCGCTTTCACGAGAATATGCGACATGTCTCTGTTTCACCTTCTCTCGTGTATTCGCGCGCAACATAGGACCCCCCTCGCTCTCTCGCTCGCACCCTCACACACTCCTGACCCATGCGCCCACCTCCACGTGTGACCAAAACATTTGTTGTGCTTTCCTTTCGTTGAAAAAATGAAAAAAAAAACACACACACACACACGAAAAAACAACACAGATGCAAGAAGATGAGGTGTGGGTGGACAAGTACGCCTATACCACCGCCATCCACGCCGCGGGGCAGCTGGGGAAGTGGGCTCGATGCGTCCGTTACCTGGACGAGATGGACTCGAACGGCGTGGCCAAGGACGTGGTGACCGTTAGCGTGGCCATAAGCGCCTGCGCCGACAAGGGCCAGTGGGCACAGGTGAAGTGTGACCCTCGCTTATGGAACTATGTACGAAACAACAGAACCCAGACTGTTGTACAAGTTTGAAGTTCAACGATACACTTTGTACTTAACGCAAAGATAAACCTTGTGCACAAGTCTGCGACGTTTGCTGGAGGCACTATTGGTCGTACCGTTTGGCTGATGTGTACGGTTACAAACATGGCGTTTTTTTTTCTTTTGTAGTTCATGGAGGCGCCAGAGTTGCTGTTCATGCCCCTTGTTGTATTTTGGTGTGTATTTTGTGGACGTTCTCGATTCACAAGTGTGGCGATGCATGCATCTCGGCACAGTACGGCCGTAGGAGCTGATCGATGGCACGCTTGAGGCTTTTGACGCCAAACAACAGCAGCAACAACAGCAACAACAACAACTGCAAAGACAAAAAAAAATACACAAGGGGTAGGAAAAGCCGTGCCAGCAGGAAAATGAGGGCGCCCGTCAACACAAGGAATTGCAAGGACTCGGCGTTTGGCAGTGTGGCATCGCGTCTGTCTACGCATCTACCATCTACCATTACGGAGGCACATTCAAAGTGTTAGTCAGGATCAAAACCAACAAACGGGGATAAATTTCGCTACTGCGGTATGATCTTCAGTAGATGATGTGATTTTAGCGCGAATTGACGGCACGGCTTTCAACCTTGGAATGCAAAATCGAAAAGAAAAACACCGCGTAAGCTACTACAAAGTTACACCTCGTAAACTCTGTTTCATTTGCTCCACTTTGGTCCTGCCTACACGTATTATGTGCCTCCATAACATTGAGCAACGCTATGCATACGTCGCCACTTTGTGAACGACGCGGTCGATGGCGACTCTGATGGCTGATGGTGCAGGCGGAGAAGCTTCTGGAGGACATGCTTGACGACGGTCTCACGCCCAACGTCATCACCTACACGTCGCTGATGGTGGTGTTGAGGAGGGGCGGCCAGCACGAAAGAGCCATCAAGGTTCTCGACCTCATGAGATCCAAGGTACAATACGTGATTCGTGATCTTACGAGATGGAGGACCCGCGAAATAGACAGGAACCGAGGAAGGGGGGTAGGGGTGGTTGGGATTGTTGTCAGTTGGTACACTCTTGCTCTACCTATTTTAGATTGATCGCTCGTGTTCTTACACGAACTCCGCCTTATCCCCGCCGGCATGGTGTTTGGTTTTTGCTTGTCTCGTTTGTGTTTTCTTGTTGTTGTCTTGATCTTATCAGGGAGTTATGCCCAATGTGCGGACCTACAGCGTGGCCATAGCGGCGTGCGCGGATGCTAAGGAGTGGCGGCGGGCCTTGGCGCTCCTTAAGGTACGTGGATGAGGTGTACCGCGTGGCAAGTCGACCGAGATGCAACGTGTTTGCCCGTGAGTTTACTGCCAGGCGGAGCTGGGTGTATTGCGATGCCGTCATGACATCTGCTGTTGCGTGGCAAAGTTTTATGTAGCAGGTGGTCGACAACGGCGCTCCGCCCTCCGGAGAAAACACGCACACCTTTTCCCCCTCTCGCGTTGTAGGAAGAGCGGGACGCCAAAATTCTGTCCTCGCCCTCTCCCTTCCCGTGGCAGCGTTTGACATTAAGAGGGGTTCCTGTTTATCTCGCTTCTTTTCGTGACGATGGCGTACTGCTGGAAAGCGGCTTCCGAGTCCGATTACGGTACTCTGAAGTTCACTTTGTTGTTGTGATTTCAGCTGTATTTTGTTCTTGTCTTGTCGGCACAATAGACGCTCGAAAAGCGCCCAAAAGTGTGTCGACCCGTACAGCAGCTGTCCGATCCCATGGAATGGTTTTCTTGTCCTGGTTCGTAGTTGGGTTAACAAAAAAACACCGAACCGGCCCATCTAGCTAGACAAAAAGGGCCGACGAAAAGGTTAGGAAATCACCACAAGGACAAGAGCAAAGAAGCGATCACATAGCAGAATGAAGATTATATCATCACACCCCACCCGCAACAGGAGATGGAGAGGGAGGGCGTGTCGCCCAACGAGGTATCGTACAACACGGCCATCCGTGCCTGCGGCAACGCAGGGCAGCTGTCGGAGGCCCTCGACCTCATGGACGAGATGGAGAGGAGGGGGGTGAAGGCATCGGTCGTCACGTACGGGACCGCCGTGGCCGCTTGTCAGAGGGTCGCGGACTGGAAGATGGTGAGAGAGGGGGGGGGGGGGG
>CACKRE030005227.1:58472-73922 GCA_902602495.3 Ectocarpus sp. CCAP 1310/34
CATAGTCGTTAGATCATTGACCTTGCATCCCTACAAAGCCGGGACGGAGCACGCCGGGTTCTCACGGGACCAGGCTCTCACATCACCAAGCGCGAAGCGCCATGAGGTATTAGGCTCGAGTCGCGTAGAGGGTGGGGCGGGGGAGAGGTGAATTGCAGCTGTGTTGGTGTTGGTGTTGATGTTGGTTTGTTGCTTTGGCGAGGAGGGTTGGGTGTCGTGCATGCAGGAGTTTGGTTCGTTTGTGCGCTATGTGTCGTGGTTTTCGTTGTGAAGGTTGTGTGTCCATGCGCAAAGCGAATGATGTCGGGGCAGAGGGGGGGGGGGGGGGGGGACAACGTCAGGCATGCATGTGCTTAGAAACTTTCGACGATTGGCGATTGACAGTCAAGGGGGTTCGATGGTTGCCTGTGGTTGATGGGGGGGGGCACGCAAGAGGGCTCTAACGGAAGCAGAATACATGCATCGGCAGATACAACGGGCACAAAGGGCGTTCGCAAGCTATGGTTCGTTGATGTTGTCATTCCGGCCTCCTCCTCTTGAAATCGGTCAGGCCGAGACAAGCTGCGAAACGTGTGCCGCTCGCTCACCTGTACCACTTGTTCGTTTGTGTGTGTGTGTTTTTTTTTTATGATTTTTGTCATTCGTAGGCCCTGGAGCTGCTGGCTGCGGTGCGCCGAGAGCAGATCGAGCCGAACGAGATCGTGTACGGAGGGATAATCAAGGCGTGCTGCGCCGCCGGGCAAGCCTCCAAGGTAGGATGAGAAACGAAACCCGCTACTGCTGTAGTACGACGGAGGTGGCGTCGTTTACGGTTGGTCAAGAAAAGGAAGACTTGGATGACTGGTTGTTTGCAGAGAACGAGATGTTCGTTCAAACAGCGGTAGAGTGGCCGTCGGCGGCAGTAGCGGGGACGCCAGGGAACACTATTGAACTCGAACGATTTGTGCGACACACAGAAGCTACCGGCGTTTTTCCTTCTTTTCCATTTGTTATCGTGTTCTTTACCTGGAAAATTGGCTTCAAAGCCCAGATCCGGGTGGGTAGTTTATATAAAAACGGTGACTACCAAACCGACTCCGTCTAACAAATGGAACACGGCCGCTACTGTTTTTTGCTGGCGGCTCTTTTGTTCTCTGTCACCGAAACTACGTTGGCCGCTTCGTAGACACCGCGGGTCAGACCCGAGCCGGCACGCACGATGATTTTTCTTCCCTTATTTTTTCAAGTTTTGTTCCTCTTGCTGTCGGTTTTCCTTAGTTCGCTTTTTCTGGACAACCAAATCTCTCTTGCACCAGGTATGCTGAACAGTTGTGGATGCAACAGCAGTGTTCCTTTCTGTGCATTTCTGTCCCCACCAGATAGGTGTTGGTAGGAATCCTAGCTTTGATTCGGTCCGCTGCCCTCCCCACCCCACCTCCCCCAAAGCCTTGTCCACCGCATGTTATTTTCGGACGGCTCGTTCGGTTCTGTCGGGCACACAACTCTTTTTGCTGCCTTTCGTTTGATCGGACTCCTCTTTTATGAAGAAATTTCAACACAGGGAAGAAGCGCAGAATTCATGACACACACAGTTCGTGCCGTAGCTCTCCCCGCCCCCCCCCCCGCGCGCGCAGGGATACAGCACTGTTTTTGAGCCACCTTGAACAAAGTAGGAATGGACTATTGGCCATCGGTGATTGGTCCTCTGGGAACAACTCTCCTTCCTTGAGGACGAGTGGTCAATGATCTAACAAACGAGGCATGCAGGACATGAATACTCCCCCCCCCCCCCCCCCCCCCCCCCCCCCCCCCCCCCCCCCCCCCCCCCNNNNCCCGCGCGCGCGCTCTTTTCGCTTCTCTGTTTTCTCTCCTCTTCCCTCAGGCGCAAGAGCTGATCTATCGTATGATCGACCTGCGCCTGCGACCCAACACGCACTGCTTCAACGTTGTCATCAAGGCCCTCGTTGATGCCGACAAGGTCGAGGAGGTGCGAGACCGCTGCAGCGATCGAAGTTCATCGTCACTTGAAATGTTCGCACGGTTTTCCACCGTTTGAATCGATATGGACCCTGCGGTTTTCATTCGAGGACTCACTGCTCGTTTGCAAGCATGTATCATGACATCACGTGGCTGCTATCTGCGTGCATCCGTTTGGGGCGGGATATAATAAATCGTATCAATAGAAGTACAAGCAGGTGTGTTGTTGGGTCTACAGCAAATGTAGTAGGTTCGAGGCTAGCTTTTGGTTGTTTTTTTTCGCATGGTACAAATCTGTTTTTTTTCAACACCGCCATCACCATGTTGTTTTTCTGTTCACATGCGATTGATTCACTTGACCATATTGTGACCACAGGCTATCCAGCTGTTCAACAAGCTACAGGCGCGGAGAAACTGCTCCGTAAACATCCACTCATACACCCCTCTGGTGGACGCGCTCACCCGCGAGCTCCGGTGGCAGGAGGCGATCATGCTCTTCCAAGAGATGGAGGACAGAAAAATCATGCCCACGGTCCAGTGCTACACCAGCGTAGTTCGAGCGTGAGTTGAATTTATTAGTGCAAGGTTTGGTTGGTTATATTTTTCTTGCGACGTTTGTTTTTCATTTTCACCCAAATGTTTTTGACGCTTTCCTCCTCTCTGGCCCGCTGACTGTTGGCTTGAACGGAGATTTGCTGTTGTTTGGCGGGCTGTTGGTTTCTTCTTGTTGTTTGCTCTTGTTTTGGGGGGGTTGGTGACAAACATGAGCAATGGCGTCGTGACACGAAACCAAGAAGCAGCGGTGGTCGTTTTCTTGTGTCTCGACTCGTATGCTTGAAACGGCAGCATAGAGCAATACAGCACTGACGTCGGCTGCCACACATCCGAACAGCGACCTTCGTTATTGTGATTTTTGCTACCCTCCGGCAACTTTCTCCTCTTGACAAACCCAATGCACGCCCTTGGCCTCTTGATGTCTTCTCATAACGCGACGAACAAATTGCAACTCGCTGTCTTGAATAACCACAGGTGCGAGCGGTCGGGACAGTACGATGTCGCCCTCCGACTCCTGGACGACATGCGCAAGAAGAGAATGCGCTTCTACGACATCGGCATCCTCGATGAGCTCTTCAAGAGGCTGCTCGCCGGGCTTTCCCTCCTCAGGGGCCGCGGGGGCCCCGGGGGCGCCAAGGGCAGGGGGGGGGCTCCCAGGCCCGGTGGTAGCCGGGCCCCCACGGGGTCCCCGCCCCTCCCCGCCTCGCAACCCTACGGTCCTGATGATGCCAAGGACGAGGAATGAAGAGGCGGCGAGAAAGCAGCAGCGTAGTTTTTTGGTGCAGGCACATATGGAGAGAAATGAACGAAGCTCGTCGGGATCGATGGCGTCGCTGCTGCGCGTTTTGTTTGTTGTGTCCGCCACCACGTTCGATTTTGTGGGGGTTAAGGAACGGTCCGGCGGACACGCCAACAATTGATTGTATATTTCATAGATGGCCCTGTCTCGGTGAAGGGAAGATGTCAGTGCGGGTGGGTGGGTGCGTGCGTTTGTTCGTTGTTTGTTGTGTACGATTCTGATTTGATTTGATGTAACAGACATGCCCGAGAGAGACAAGAGAGACAGAGCGACAGACAGAGAGAGACAGAGAGGCAAGTAGACAGAGGTCTTGTGTGCCACCTGTGTGCGCGACACCGAGACAAGAGACAGAGACATGAGAGAAACAGAAGCAGCAGGCAGACCAGAGAAACAAAAAATCGGTCGGCTAGTAGCAGTCTACCAGTCCGTAGATAGACGAGTGACAGGCAACGGCATCTATGCATCTCTGCCCCCAAGCTTCGAGAATTCACCCAGACTTGGTCAAGAGTTGGAGGCGTGGCACGTTGCTTGGTGTTTGTCCCTTTGCAACCGCTGTCTGCCCCTGGCCTGGTTCCGTTGTTCGAATCCAGGAAAATCATTATTGGTGTCGCCTTGTTGTCGAAGCGACGCGAATTTGGCTGTTGACCGCCGGGCAATCTCGGGAGTTTTGTTAGGTTTGGCTTTGGAGAGGCGCAGAAAAGTGGAATGCATTGAACAGGGTATCCGAGCGACAGCACGGTGTAACGTTGTGGTCATCACAGGAAACATACATGTCTCGGACGTGCGAAAGCAACACTCGACGACAGCAAGGGTGATTGATCTGGAAGGGCCGGAGCACAGCCTTTCCTGTGGCATCCATGTCTCCCCGGTGGTCTAGTTGGTATCCCCGAAACCTTCTATTTATAGTTTAGGTTGGGGGTTCGAATCCCGGCGTAAGCGAGCTTTTCTTGGAGAGTGAGTTTTTCTCTCGCTTCTGCTCCTGGCCTAATGGATAGCGTAAGTTGGTGTGTACACAGAGGGAAGCGAGTGCTGAACTCTTATGGCATTAAAAATCGAAGGGAAAGTACCGCAGAAGGGGAGGGTAGAGAGACGCTCTTCTGTGTGACCACGGGTTGGAGTAAACGGCACTGCTGTTAGTGCTGTGAGCGCTGATTTGAAATGAAAAAAGATAGTCCGAAACGCCCTCATCCTCCACACACTGCGCGTGCGTGCACGTCTTCATCATCACGACAGATGTGAAGGACCTGAAAAAGTGCACACAAACGTTCCTCCGAGCACGTGTTGATGAATAAGACACTTCTAAGGTAAAGAGAAAAACATAACATTTGTAGCATATATAGAAGGATTTGTTCAATTTTTGTTCCATGCTGTAGTCTTATTTTTTCGGTTTTTCACCATAATCGCCTACAACGGAGTTTGTTTGCAAGTCTAAATAAGGTGCGACAAAAAGACGGTGCCATGAACCGCGCCCAACCCTTCCAGATGTGAAGGACCTGGAAAAGTGCACACAAAACGTTCCTCCGAGCACGCGTTGATGAACAAGACACTTGCAAGGTAGAGAGAGAAACATTTGTAGCCTGTATGTTCGTTTTTTGTGACATGTTTTAATTTTAATTTTTTCGTTGTTTTTCGCCATCATCTACAACAGAGTTTGTTTGCAAGTCTGAAGTGCGACAAAAAGACGGTGCCATGAACCGCGCCCAACCCTTCCTTTCCCTCTACTCTCCCACTTCCATGCTTCAACAATTGCGCGGCGCCTAGGTATACCCGCATTCTCCGTGCACATGGTACTACCCCCTCCTCTTTCCGCTCTAACCAAGCCACCCCACCGCAACCGATATGAAACGGCACGCTCCCTAGACCACCGCCGTGCCTCTCGTCTATCGCTACATGCCGCGCCATCAAAAAGCAAGCTTAAACCAAATCCCATGCCGACGATATTTGTGGCGGCTCTCGGTTAACTCCACACTCTTCCTTTCACACTCGGTACATTCCACGCGACCCCCTCCCCCCTCCCTTCCGAAACCGTACACCGCATCGTTCATCCTCCATCCCTCGGTCCCTTTCATCCGACCAATTGTCGACGAAATGAGCATGTCACCTCGAATCGCAGTGTCATATCCTCTACAAACCCAACCAATGTCTTCGGTCGTTGCAGCATTCTATGTATGGCACAGGTCCTTCACCCAGAACAGCTTCTTCCCGTACATGTGCCCCATACACGCGCGCGAAAGCGCGCAGATACTCCACCCACCACACATACAATCACTGCCGCAACAACGGCCGTAGGTAGGAGAGCGCGGTGGCGGCTCGCCGCTACAATCTCCAACGCCTGGCCAAAAGCTATCGTCGCGAGGTGAAACTCGCGGTTGACAACAACAAATGGTGTTCGACCCCAAGCAACCATCAAAACACGTCCTTACATTAGCTTTCTCTGCTAACACTGACAAAGCAGGAGAAATAGACTGAATACCAAGAGGCAGCGTGGTCATACTGAGTGAGGGCGTGTGCAGTAATGCAAACAAACGTGCGGCCCCACGGGCGGCTAATGAGTGGGACGCAGTCAGCGGCAGCAAGCGGTGCTTGTCACATCCATCTCCCCTCAAGAAGGAAACCAAAACGCTTTCTACATGGGAGGAACCACCAGCCTATCTAATGATCTCCGCACAAGCTCTCCACGTACACAGGGGACAAACCCTGCTGGCTTTCTAAAACCCCCCTCCCACCAACGAACAAATGCTCAACACACGTCGTTTCGTCAATTCATGCACCACATAGGGAAGCATTCCATTGGAATCCACCAAAAATAAATCAGGAACGGGGACTTGACAGAATGTAAAGGACACACCACACCCCCCCCCCCCCCCCCCCCCCCCCCCCCCCCNACGGCTTGTTCTTGCTACCACCTGACACTTTTGATGTGCTGCTGCACACTCTGCAAAGCTGTCGTAGCGCTCGATCTCCGTGCCGCGGTGGAGTGAACAAGGCGGAAGCCGAAGAGACAAAAGAGGGGGCATCATGATCCGAAACCGAACAACGGCGACGATACGGGGTGGACAAGAACAAAAACACAACCAAACGTCACAACAACCAACCACGGAAGAAACCACCACCACCACAAGCCAGAAACACAAGCCAGACAGACAAGACCAGGAAGAACAAAAACGAGACAAGCGAGAACGGCCGCTCTCTGTTTTGTCCCCTGGCTTCGTACCATGCGGCCGGGCGAACACCTACACCAAAACCGAGACAAATGAGCGCACCCTGCCCCAGCATCATAACCAGAAATGACGGAAGTGGACGAAACATAAAAAGAGCGAAAGCGACAACAGAATGCATCTATTGCGAGCTGTGCACGCGTGCACATGTGTGTGTGTGGGGGGGTACGTCCCCACCCCTGTTGCAGCCAGGAGCCTATTATCCCCCACACCGCGTCAGTGCTACGGCTATGGTAAAAACGGGCGAAGTCATCCGCAATATACCGTCAGGCGTGAGGGAGGGGGGGGGGGGGGGGNGGGGGGGGGGGGGGGGGGGGGGGGGGGGGGCGAGGCATACAGATAAAAAGACCCCCCCCTCTCCGTCAGCAGTCACCTAGCAGCGTTTTTCCTCATGTTATACCAAAACCACAATGAGAAACAGTCACCACGGGTAACTAAAAGGCATCAAGGTCAGTGTCTACACAACGAGGGCAGCAATGTACAGAAACGAATCAGCCCGATACAAAAATTTACTACACGTGCACGGTGGAGAGAAAATCATCACCTGACGCGCAGCCTTCTTAGAAATCTATCCCCTATCCCCTATCCCCTCTCTCGCCGCCGCACTCGGCGACCGTCCGCGGGTCTTTGCGCAACAACACGAAACGCGCCTAATTGGATAACTACACCCCGGCCGGTGCTACTTCTGCGACCAACGCCGAGCTTGCACGAACAAGGCTTCGATCTGAACAATGCCGATTTTGTGTCCGGATCGGTTCCGGGCGCACCGCCGCCTGCATGGATTGTGCTCCTGCATTCCGTGGCAATGCGGCGCGGCACGTGCCAGACGTGCCTAGGCGGGGCAACCCGGTGGCATCGTACACTTGTAGTGCTCCAGGAATCAAAACCCCTGGGAGTGCTAGTAGATACCAAGTTGGACCAACCACAGGGAAGGGTTGATCAACCTCCATGCCAAGGTCGTGCGAAGGGTTCTTGCCGCGCCCAAGCGCTACACCTCCCTCAAACCACGGGACCGCCGTGCACGACAGGGCCAGCGTTCCAGCGTCGTCCCACGCCCCTTTGACAACAACCCCGCAAACCGCGAGACGGAGTAGAGAGACCGAGAGGCGCCAAGCGCTCACTTTTTGCTAGCAGCGGCCGCGGGGGGGGGATGGGGGAGGGGGGGGGGACTCTTGGGGCAACGAACGGCCCTAGCCGCAAAACTAGCTGACTATTCTCCTTCCCAAGTCGCACACTTCACAAGGAGCACGGCTCCGGAGGAAAGCGCCTGCTTTTGATTAATACGGCGTCTCCGGCACTGTCAGCGTGCTCATGCTGCTACTGAAGCGGCGCAACTGCAGCACCGACTGGGACCCGCGGCCTCGACTGCGCCGCTTGACCTTGCTGCCGCGATCACCGGGCCTCGACGCCGGGTGCTGGTTCGCCAAGCCGCTGCCGTTTCCCGGCGCGACGGGGCATATACAGTCAGCTGCTCCGATGCCCCGTGCGGCCGCCGCCATTCGAGGCACGGCGTCCATGCTGGATCTGCTGCTGCCGCTGACGGGTCTGCTGCCTCCGCTGACAGATCTGCTGCTGCTGCTAACAGGCCTGCTGCTGGCACCGTCAACATCAACCGGCGTGCCGGCACCCCCGCCGCTGGGAACGAGCCTCCGCGCGACGTGCCCGCCGACGACCCGCGCGATCTGCCGCAGCCGCCGGCTTCCCCTGGACGGCGGGGGAGGCGTGTCCCCGTCCGTGAACTGGTAGTACACCGACGAGTCCTCGAAGACGTGCGAGTTCAGGATGTGCTGGAATACCGACGCCTTCATCATCTCGTTGCCGATGTTCTCGGCCTCCATCACGGAGGACGCGTGGCACCCGTCCAGCATCCACTGCACGGCCTCCCGCCCGGAGAAGCACCTCGGGTACACCCGCAGCCGGTGCACCCGGTCCCTCACGGCGATCTGCGCCTTCATCTCGTCGGCGAGCTGGAACACCCCGCGCATCGACCGCGTGGGGACCTCGGCCCGGCTGGGCAGGGTCCGGGAACTCGCCGTCCGAGGCCTGCGGTTGCGCTTGCACTTCCGCTCCCAGGAGCGCCGGCACGCCGCCGTGTGGACGAGGCTATCTCGGCAAGAAGGGAGGCCGTCGGCGGCCGTGATGCCCGCGCTCTCGACGGCCGCGCCAACGTGGCCGGCGCCCGGTCCGGTGACATTAGCAGCGCCTGCTTCCCTGAAACGATGGTGGTCGCGGTCCGTCCCCGTCACACGGGCAGACATGCCTTCCACGGCCGTCTCCGCGGCCGCCGTCACGACCTCCGTCGCGTGCTCTCGCGGGGACCGAGACATCGACGTCTCCGCCTCTGTCCCCGCCACCGCCGGCGCCGCTACCGTCGCGTCCCGCTCCTTCTCTCGCCCGCGCCCCGCACGCCTCGTGCCGTTCGCCACGCAGCAAGACCCGTTCCTCTTGGTCTGGGGGGCCTTCCTCTCACCCCTGCGCTTGTGGGGCGTCAGCTTCACGGCGGGGCTCATTTCCAGCGCTCTCCTGCGACCCCTCGTGTTCGAATACACAGCAGTCGAATGTCTCCCCCCGAAGCCGGCGCCCCCCGTCGCACCCCCCCTGGTCGGGCGATCCCGCGGCGTCACCAACGGGTAAGCGTTGTTGCCACCGCTGCGTGGATTGCTGCCGTCGCCCTCTCTCGTCGCCGTGGGTATCATGTCCATGGCTAACGTCAGTGCGTCTGCCGCCGCCGCTGCCGCCGCCTGCGGCGGGGGCTCAGGCCGGGGATAACAGCTCTCTTCTCTTCGCCCTACTCCGCCGCGGTGGAGCGGCCGTTCCTCCCTCGTTTCTCCGCCACCGTCGCCACCGGCATCATCATGCGCCGCGGGTCTTCTCCGTCTCCTTTGCGCCTCGTCCCCCGCGATGCCACCGCCGCCGCCGCTAATCGCCCGCCACCGACCCTCCCCGCCGTCGCTATCTCGACTCCGCATCTCGTCGCCGCCATCGCTCACGGGGCCGGAGGAAGAAAGGTCGCCGCTACTGCCGCTGCCGCCGCCGCGCTCCCGGATGAAGTCTAGCGTGCGCCGGTGGACGTCACGCACGAGGCTATCGGTCGTCACCCCGAGCTCGTAGGCCAGGTCGGCCGCGGTCGCCGGGTCGAAGCTGGTGCCGATAAGGTTCTCCTCCGCGCGGACGTGGCAAAGCGCGTCCAGCACTTCCTCGATCGCGCTGACGTCCCCGCTCTGCAGCCGCTTCCGGTCCCGCATGGCCAGGGCCACCTCGGGGCACTTGGCCTGCCAGTCCTGCCGCTGGCTCAGGAACGGGTGCTTCATCAGGTTGCGGAGCGCCGGGCGGCGGGCCGGGTCTTTGGACAGGCAGGAGTGGAGGAAGTCCATCAGCTCGGCCGAGAGCGTGGTCGTCTTCGACAGCCGCCTGCGCACGCGGCCCGCCATGTCGAGCTGGACGAACTGGTTGCTCCCCTGCGAGATGAAGTCGTCGCCGAGCGCCGCCGTGGCCAGCGACAGCCCGAGCGACCACAGGTCCGACTGGGCCGTCGCGCGGTGGCCCTTGAGCCGCTCCGGCGCCATGAAGCGCTGAGTGCCCACCTTTGTTTTTCGGTTCAAACATCGCACGACGTCACGGAGAGGGAGATGTAAGAGATGCAAGAGCGGCGGCGGGGGTGAGTTAGCACAAGGGGACCGGTCGGGAGCGAAGGACCAAACATCAACCCCTCAGACTGGACGACCTCTACATAGGTCATGACACACGCAAGAGGGCAAAAAAGTCCCAGTTCAAGGGAGAACGCCTCCTCCCCCTCCACCTGCCCGCCAACAACTCACCCCCCACCCGAAAAAAAAAACAAAAAAACGATCACGATGAAAATCACCTCCGTTTTCTCTGAAACACGATTGACTCACATGCTATTTAGTGCCAACTCTTGAGCAAGCCTTGGTCGAAGCTTCTACCACAAGTTGCCTGATTCGGAATGGTTGCTAAATATAATGTGATGGTCATTTCATCTCTCGCTTCCTTTCACTCACCATCCGCGACGAGTTTTCCACCCCGGCGGCGCCGAAATCGCCCAGCTTCAGATCCCCGTTTCTGGTGATGAGAAGGTTCGCGGGCTTGACGTCGCGATGGACTCGGCCGCAGCTGTGCACAAAGTCCAGGGCCTGGCGGTAAAAACGAACCAACACACATACGGCACGACAAAACCACACGGACGGAAGTGAAGATGTCGTGTAGGGTCGTTGGTCATCAGAGGAAAAATCTGAATTTCTTCGCTTGTTCGCGGCCGCGCATGAAGGGACGGATTGTGGGGGAGGCGGGAAATCGGGAAAGCTGGTCCTGCGCACACAACGCGCAGCCATGGTGATAACTTGCGCGGACCCGTACATCAGGCGCAATGGTCGTTTCTCGTTGTCTCTTTCGAAGCCGTAACTTCCGCCTGGTTGTTGCAAGTCTCTACGACCACTCTCTCGCTTGCGCGTCGACGGGGAGCGAGCCAGGCGCCAATGTCCCAGTGAATAGAACCAGAAATTTATATGGTATGCGACCACAGACGACAACCTGGGTATCGGGCACACGTGCACGCATCGGTTGTGAAAACCAGTTCGACAGATGTCTACAAAACACACACACACACACACACGTTCATGATCGCCCTGACACGCTCTCTTGCTGACCTCTCAGGCGGCCGGCCTGCCTGCCTTGTCTGTGTTATTGTTTCGGGACTTGCGCGGCCGTGCTGTCCAGGGGGTTGGCTGCTCAAGGCGATGCGGGAGCACGCGCTGTCGTGGTACTCAATCGCTCCATACCAAACGATAACCTCCACTGGCGCATGAGCAAGGCCACAGGAGCAGAGAAAAAGACACAATACACACCACCAATCCCGAGCTGCTACATGGCGACCAGGTCAACGTGGACGCCCGGGGCGCGTGCGCACCCACCCACACGCCTTCTCTCTCGTATAGAGCGTACTCCTAAGGTTGCAACTCCAACCTTATCGCCGTTGTTTTCTGACAAACAAATAAGACCACTTGTTCGCGATCCACCGCCTCATGGAGGTAAATCGGGTTCCCCCCGGCACTCATCGTCCATATCACGCGTTCATCGTCCACACAAGTAGATCTCAACCATCGCGTGAGTCGTCGGAAATCCGCAAGTACGCGCATAATACGCCCCCAACCGGATGGTTGCTTGGCGACCAATACGGGGGGGGGCAAAGAACGACAGGGCGCGTTCAAAAATTCAAAATCAATCCACGCAACAAGGGCGTGGTCTGCAAACCATCAAGCATTTGCCCCAACAGCAGTCTTCGTCGTTGTGGGTCATAACCAGCAAGTAATTCTCCATTTTCGCCCTACTTGAATTATGCGTACCGCTTCATCTGGATGTTGGGTGTTTCGGTGCGCACTGCCAGTTGAACAACTCTCCTTGTGGGCGAAAACACGCGTCGCGCTAAGACGGGAAACCTTTCCCCCCCCAAGCCCTGACGTGCTTCTGCACTCCTCACCATCTCCGCGTCGTACACATAGACCGGAGCAGGGTTCCCCTGCAGGGCGCAAAGCAGACAGTGGCCAAAGACGATCCCGCTCTGGTGCCAACCAGCAAACAGGCGCTCAGGGCTACGAGAGTTGGGTTTTCGGGCCCTGGATAACCACAACAAAAAAAAGAAAGTGATCGCCCCGTAACTACATTGCGATGCACGAGGAGACCACGTATGCATATGACTTTGCGACAGCAGTAGCACCCCCTCACAGCAGCAGCTCTTGGTCCCCGTGTAGTCCATGGTTTGTACCTCATCATGGTTTGTGTTTAGTGTCATGGCACCAGGTCAGTCTCCAGCACGACTCAGGGGGGGGGAGAGGCTGCTATTTGATTTAATCTCGGCCCGTGCTTTCTTGTGGTGT
This sequence comes from Ectocarpus sp. CCAP 1310/34, assembly GCA_902602495.3. Classification (NCBI taxonomy): domain Eukaryota; class Phaeophyceae; order Ectocarpales; family Ectocarpaceae; genus Ectocarpus; species Ectocarpus sp. CCAP 1310/34. Next base: position 70,892 of record CACKRE030005227.1, read on the forward strand.
GTGCCCTGATGAGAGCAGGTTCTTTTCTGTTGCCGGATCGACATCATTGTTAGGATACAACCGCAGCTGCTGTAGGATGCATACTAATAGAAATACTATACACCTGGAATAGAGTACCCGAATAGAAAGAGTATGCATAAATTATGATACAACGTTGTTGTTTCGGACTTTTGTAGAAAGTAAACAAGAAAGCATCACGTAACAGAAAGACTACTCGTTCGAGACATGTTAGTCGAAAGGGATGTGGTGAAGTCTTTTCAGTAAGTGGGTTGAAACCAACTGGAGACTTGACATATTTTGAGCATGTGTAAGCCTAGCACTGAGTTATCAATATTGCCAGTTGGACCTAGCAAAAGCATCTGTAGAGGCGGATAAATTCTTATTTTTAATAGTTTTTTTTTTGCGAAAAGAGTGGTCCGAATAGGGATACGCTTTTTGTTTTGCAAAAAACAAGCTGTTAAGAGGGATCGTGTGTGGAGTATGTGCGCACGAGAAAAAGAATAATTTTCATGCCCAGGGGCGTGAAAATTTCGCGATGGCTGTCTGTCTGGTGTCTGTCTGCGCGCCCTAAATAGCCAGCAGACTCGAGCCCATTTCACCATCTAGGCACCAAATTGCAAACTAAAACTTGCGCACAAGTAATATTTTGCCCGAGCTGTCCCAACCGCTACCTTCGCAATCCGTGGTCGGTGTCTCGAGATAGCACACCGCTTGTGCAAATATGTATGTCACATGGACGCATCCCCGGGAGGCGTCATTTTTGTTTTTTTTTTGGGCAACAAACTACACGCACGCAAGAAACCACGACGCACTGCCGTGCTGCACACACTGCTGCTGCTACTGGAAAGACACGCACTACACAGAGACAGGAAACATGGACAAGGGAGGCGGGACACACACACATACTGCTGTTAGCGACGGCGGAGGAAGCGGGGAACGTTTGGTTGGTCTGGGGTTCATTCATCGCTGATGATGTTGTTGCTGTTGTTTCCGTGGTTTGTTGTTGTTCAACGCAGCCGGCCTTGTTTTCGCCTTTTGTTCTCTGGAGAGAGAGGGATTCCCACCAACCAGCGTGTGTTGCACACACCACACGGCGAGAGCGGGACGGGAGCAGGGTGTGCCCTATACTACTGCTGCTGCTAGCTTTCGGCGGAGGAAGCGAGAGGAGAGATATTGATTGGGTCTCTGTGGGTCCATCGGTTGGTTGTTGTTGTGTTGCGACGCGGCGGGAGGGAGCGGCCTCTGCTCTGGAGAGAGGCACACATACATCACAGCACGGAACCAGTAACACATCACGCTCGTTCCTAGACGATGTAGTACCACTGCTGTGCTGTGCACCTCTTTACACTTATTGTGGGCGAGAGGGTGTGTCGCCTCTGCTGCTGCTGCTGTTGCTGTTATCTAAAGCGGTGGCGGAAGCGTCCTGTTCAAACAATCAGCAGCACCAGCACCAGCCGGAGAATTTTTCAACGTTTTTTTTTTCCTCTCTAGCTGATGACGATGGATGGCACCCCCCTCCCTCTCTAGCTGGTGACGATNCGATGGATAGCACCCCCTCCTCACGGCTGACGATGGATACCACCCCCCTCGCTAGCTGGTGATGATGGACCGTCCCCCGTTCTTCTGTACGACGAGAAAATCACACGAGCCAGCCAATGAACAGACGCACGAGCCTACTGCAGGTACTTTTGTGCAACCACCACAAAAAACTATTCCACCTCCAACTCTAGTATGTGGAATGTCGCCTTCACAGGGAACATCGCGCAGTGTCGTTTGACAACATGTTGGTTTTGGTACTCCGTTGTTTTAGGCGACTTGGATATAGACTAAGTATAAACAGCTGTAGGACTGTTGTACATGTACACGCACCACATTTTTTTTTTGTTTTTCAAAAGTTGGAGTTGTACTGCTGTAGATTTGAGCGTGGCTGTTTCCCGCTCATTTTGAAATCTACAATATATGTTGTTCTTCGTGTAGATGAAACGCGTTGAGGGGAGGGGGATACATAGGATAGTAGGTTAGGAGTGATACTGATTTACATCAATGGAGTTTAGTCTTTCTTGTGTTTAACGTATCATCGAGGCAAAAGAACAGGCGGCGGTCAGCACAGCAGTAGAGTTGCAGTCAATGAAGGTAGAACTTTCCTGTTTATCTTCGAACGGTGTGTGTCAAGGTGTTGCCGAGACCGTTTGCATCGTGTCTCAGCCATGTTGTAGAGCATCCTTCATGAACGACAGTAGCAGCAGCAACGAGTAGTAGTCGATTGTAGTGGATCTTAACCGGTACACGACGAAAGGTACACACGCGTTGTATCCAAGTACACACCTGGGAGTTGATACGCAGCAGGAGAAGGTGGTGTCAGCTGCGAGGTCATCATGGGTGAGCGGCTTTATTTTCTACCATCTCGTGGACCTGCTGCAGCTCCGCCCTGCCCGGTGATTCTTGAGGAGCGCTCGAATGTAGTTTTGGCATCACCGCAGTGTTTAGAAAGTGAACATAACCTCACCCTAGTTTATTCGAGTGTTTTTTCCTTTGTCGTCTCCCTAGCCTTTTCGCCCTAGTACTATTTATTCGAGCGAAGCGAGATTTCTAATCTTGCCTGAGAGGGCTCAGCGCAATATAGGGGCCGATGCAGGAAAAAAAGTGCGTGCGTGTGTTGTGTTCGCTTAAACTAGGTTTTAGAGTACAGGACTTGATTTGTGACTACAGGGCGCACTTTTTTTTTTTACACAGCAGAGCAGCAAACAGCAACAGCAGACAACACGCGCTCAGCGAGCAGACTGAACACACACGCACAGCAGACAACACGCGCTCAGCGGGCACAGCGACACACCAACAGCGCAGAGCGGACACAGCCACAGCGGCCTGCATGGCATGGCAATTGCATGATGAGTAGACGTCCGTTGGGGCCGATTGACCCGAACTCCCTCCGTGAGGCAGAGACGCACACAGACTCGCGGCGCAGACAAAGCCACGGGGAGAGGGAGCCCCTAGGCAGCCCACAGCTTGACCGGGCGAGAGCTGCTGCTCG
>CACKRE030005227.1:92469-114089 GCA_902602495.3 Ectocarpus sp. CCAP 1310/34
GCCCCCCCCCCCCCCGCCGGTGCGACGAAAAATACTAACTCAAGCAACGAACGGCCCTGTATACGTCGCGCCTCACCGGCTTGGGTAGCGGAGGCACAGCAAAAAAGAAGGATTCTTCGGACGTCGGCACCTCTCTCTCCTCCCAAAAACTGTTATCGGACGCCTCTGTGCTGGCAACTTCGCCCGATCGCTGCTCTTCTCCTTGCACCGTGGCATCCTTCGCTGGTTCTTGCACGGGCGTGGATTTCCCTTCGTTTTCGTCGGTGGCCGGTGACGGTTGCCCTGGTGCCGGCGTAGCCCCCCCCGCCTCCCCGCCCGGTACGCCAGAAGCTTCTCCGGTACCCTCCTCGACTTCCTCGGCGGGCGGAGACGAGAGCAGAGGCAGCGTCACGTCTATGCCGTGGACATCGGAAACCAATCGGACCTGGTGGTCGCCACAGCAGTCATTAGGATCAGGGCCCGTGTTCACGCACCGAGGAGAGGTCGCAGGGAGACATGGGAAGACAGGGAGGGGTGGGGAGGCGGGGCGCGCGTGGATTTCTGAAACTGATTTTGTGCATGAGCACGCGGTGCGTTCCTTTCAACGATCGTTCCCTCGTGCTGGCAACGCATGTCTCCCTCACTCCTGAACGCAGGGCGCGGTGCCCGCATGGCGTTCCTTCATGACCCTACCTACCTTCGCCTGGTTCCCGCGGAAAGACGGCGCCGTCGTCTTGAGCTCGGCCAACCCCCCCTCGGCCGCAGGGTACAAGCCGTCACCGTGGAGAGCCAGCTGCGGACCTCGGTACAGCGTAAGCCGCTCCGGCACGGCGAAGAACTCCACGCCGTCCACGCTGACTTCCACCACCACGCTGACGGCCGGCGGGCGCTGCTGGGCTTCCTTTGAAGGCGGCGCCCCCGGCGCCCCGGCCACGAGCTCCCCGGCCTCGATCGGCACGACGCCGACGATGCTCTCGGAAGAGGCGTCGAACGAGACCGTGTGAAAGGGATCGACGCTCTCGTCATCCAGGCCGAAACGGAGGCGCACGGCGACGTTAGTGCCGCGATAGAGGTTGCGGCCCTTGATGCGGACGCACGGGCCTCGTGCTTCGGCTCCATCCGAGCCTTTGTCGCCGTCGCCGTCCTCGGCCACCGCGGCGGGGGCGTCGGAGGCAGGGAGTGGGGGCGCGGGAGCCGGCACCGCTGACGGCAGACAGACATCGGCGTGTGGATCGTGCGCGATGAACCGCAGAGAATCTCCGTCGAAGTCAGCCCCATTCGGAGCCACCGTGAGTCGGGACACGAATGGGAGGGTCGCCTCGGGCGGAAGGGGAGGGCTGCCGCAGGCAAGGAACCACCTCTCCTCGTGAATCGGGAGCTCCGTGTCCGGGTCTGTTCCGACCTCAATGACCTCCGACTCCACCCGACCAGGAACGACGAATACCCTCCTCGGGGTCGAGCGAGACAGGGCAGAACGCGTTTTTTTGTTGCCGCTGCCTTCAAGCAGCGGAGACCCTTGATCATCACCACCATCGCCCCTCTCTTCGGTGATGTCTTTTTCCTGTTCCTCCTCGAAGCGCACCAATAGAGTTTCGTTCTCGTTCGGTCTGAGATGCTCGCCGTCTACCCTCAGCCTCGGGAATGGTGGCCTGAACGTGTCGGGGGTCACCTTCGTCAGCTCGGGAGTTCGATAATACTGGAACCTCGTGCAATCTGACGTGAACGACGTTCCATCAACCGACACCTGGACGACAATACAAATCAGGATATACGTAGTAATAAAATGTGCGTGTCGGGGCGTGCTTAGAATGGAATGGAGGTTTACGGTAGAATGGAGTGAGTCCACGCGGACACCCAGAGGGAAAGACGAGTTTCTGTCACCATACTGTAGTCTTACAATGGCGTTGAAATCGAAATCTGTTTCAGTTAATTCGAGCATATGTCAACTCCTGGATTATTTTGGGGAGCTGGGGTCGAGAGCATGATCAGGGTAAGTCCCATTGTAGCCGTCACGAACGTACGGTTTCCTGCAACCGGGCTCTCACATGGCTCTTTGGGTCACAAAATTGAGCAATACCGCGAGGGGTGGGCTCATATACGCGCGTCCTGACTGCCTCTTTGACAGGTTACTACGTGATTCTCGTGCATCGTGTGTATTGCCAACGGCCTAAAACGCATGTGCTGGTATACCGACGACGGTCCTAGTGGTGGCCGTCGTCCAATCGAACGGAGCCCTACAACGAGGCATTGTTGGTTCTTATCCGTTTTTCTACCAATCAGGGCATTCTCCCCACCTCAACATACGCTGCCTCCGGGGACGCAAAGCACGGTGCCGTGCAAGTCACAAATTCAACCCCGCCTTGACCGGTCTCCCGCGGCATGTACGTCCCCACCGCAGATCGCGACGCCGACGGCTTGTGCCCCTTTGAGACCGGAGTGAACTTCACCACAATATTCGGCGAATACCAAAATCCGTACCCCTTGATAACAACCTTGCATCCGTACTCCATTGGTCCCGAGGCCGGTTCGATCGATGCCACACGAGGTGGGACGAGCGCCACGCCGCCTTTGTTCGACAGCGCAAAGTCTGTGACTCGTGCACCAACCAATCGCTCCACTCGTCGCGGCCGCAGTACGTGCTCCACTCTCTCTGGCCGACCATACTGACCTTCGCCCTCACCCCTGTGCCCCAAACCACCGGCGCTGCCGCATCCCCAAGTGAAGAGCTCGCCGTCAGCAGACAGCGCGCCAGAGCAGTTTCCGCAGGCGTGAACTTTGACCGCGGTGATACTTGCTGTCTTTGCCGCGGGGGGCTTGTTCAATGGATGGCTACCACAGCCTCCACCTTCGTCGTCCGGTTGCTGTTGCTGCTGCTGCTGCCACCCGTCTAGTGGCACCGCCTCCGGCAAGAAGCGGGTGCGGTGGTCCCCCAAGCCGAGCGCTCCCAACGCGTTGAAACCCCAAGAAAATATCCTTCCTCCCGAGGTTCTCGCGAGAGCGTGCGCCCACCCCGCAGCGACCTCGACAAACGGTCCTCCCGTAGCCGGGCACGACGGCATCACCATCTTCGGAACCCCGACGCTGGTCACCCGTCCGATGCCCAACTGCCCCATGGCGCCCCCGCCAAAGGCCCAAGTCTCACCCGCACGGGTCACAACCAACGTAAAGTTCGCCCCGCAGGACACCCCCGCTACCGGGCGCTGGCGCTTCTTCGTCGCCAAGAAGGCTGGGACGGGCTTGGGGCGGAGTTGTACCCCGGTGATGGCGTCGTTGAGCTTGGGCGGGAGGTGTCGACTTGCGTGCCCGAGCTGCCCTTCGGTTCCTCGCCCCCAGGTGAAGAGGTCGCCGTAGGAGGTGACGGCTGCGGAGTGCTGCGCTCCGCATGCCACCTGTACCACGCGATAGGTGCTGAGGGCGGCAACCGCCTTCGGGTGTTCGCTCTCTAACGTCATGGTGCCGATGCCCAGCTGAAAACCGAACAAACACAGAGTGAAAAAGTTGTGCCATGTCGATAGACACTTGACAGCGGGCTGGAGAACCGTGTAATTGCATTGATTGGTCTTCTTGCTTTTACGTACTATGAACGCGTGTCCGACATTCTGTGGACGTGCTCACGGCCTTTCTTGGACGCCCATTTGGCACGTCTGGGGATGAGTCCATGGACACTTCACAGGACCACAGGTGACCTCTCTGTGAACGTCGTTTCTTCCTGAGGATGATATGTAGAACGTGTCCCCGACTGGGTACGACGAAAATCGTCGGCGAGATTGGCAACCTACACGTTGGAATGCGAATCTTCAACTTATTCTTGTGGTGTCGAAGTGTCTTGGTGCATTGACACGTTCCAATCGTCCCGCGGCCACAGCCTACGGCTGACACGGTACTACGACCAGCGTACATTTGCACCTTGTCGAAAGCACGCCAATCTGCATCAAGACCATGTGAGCAACTTGCCGTGGACACTACAACCCAACCCTTGCCCTTGAAGAACGCAGCCCTAACCACCTCGAACAGCGCCCTGTATCCTTCTGCCGGCGGTGACTATTTAGGTTAACGGTGGGGTTCTCTGCTTTCACCGAGGGTTTCAGTCGTCGACCGAAGTGAGGGAATGGGGGAAATTGGGGCATATTCATCCAGTAACGAACGTGGCCACGGACGTCCACGGACCGTGCCGACGTACGTGCGTGGACGTGTCCATGGACTCATCCGTGGCATCCCCACCCGTGACACAAACAAAGAAGTAAAATGTTGATCATTTTGTTGTGAGATCCATGTGGATACCGGTCTGAAGGGAGTCCGCTTGTCGTGAGAAGAGTTATTTGCATGCTCACTGGCAGTAAGTGAAAGAGATACCGAAGAAGGATCGACTGTATGCCGCTTACGAGACGACCACACGAACCACTCCCAATATGACATGGGTGACATGTCTCCCCTCTTGTACGAGTCCCTTCAATATGCATTTATTTCGTTCACCTGACCCTGTCCCCCCGATCCCCATGCGAGAACTTCCGTCTTCGTCTCACTCCCAGCGTCGTCGGCGCAGTCTCCTCCCGTTGTTGCCGCAACCTTGTGCAGCAACAACGTGTGATTCTGACCGAACGCCGCACACGCTATCCCCGCCACATCCCATGGATCCTCGCCGGACCCATCTTGGCCCGAAAGCCACGTGGCGCTCTTCGCGCCGACGAGCAGAGCACGCCCAGACCCAGCGCAAACTCGGGCGACCTCGAGGCCCCTTCGGCCAGCCTCGACGGGGGTTGGATTTTCTTCACCAGGGATCGGGTTGAGCGATCCCCAACAGAACACCTCTGCGCTCCTCGCCATCCCGGGTGTGAAGGCCGCCCTGAGAAAGGCCGCGAGCTACACTGCTGTTTCGAACCTCTGAGGTGCTCCGGCGGACAAAGGATTATCTCTATAGGAGATCGTGCTGAAGGATCGAGGGGTCGTCACGTTTTGCCTTGGTCGGAAAAGCGGTGTAACTGCCAGCGGCGCAATGCAGCAGCTTGCTACGGAGTACATAGCTGTTGTGCGCATGTAGAATATTGTTGAGGCACATGGACCATACGAATGCGTCAGGTGTTTCGTTGGCAATCATGTGCAACATCCAGCAAGGGCTTCCTAATCGAGAAAACGCTCAAGGAGGTGTGTTTGAATGTGTCTCAGCGCGAATGTTTCAACACACCGCGGGGCAGGATCCACATAGAATGTGTGTGCTGCAGTTCCGGGAACTTTTTCTGAGAATTCAGGAAAACGTCGGACTCTTTCCAAAAGGGGCTCTCTGCGCACAAACATGTCAAATACACTTCGAAGAAGTATTTTACTTCGCACTTTTCATGATTATCATCGTTGCTTTCATTGTAAACTGCTCCTACGCCGCCACTCTGCAGAGCCTAAACTGGAAATCCCCGGGCTTGAAATATCACTGGGTGTACACAGCATTGCTTCGGACAATACTGAAGTTACGTACGCGCGGACTACAGCAGTAGAAGTACGGGGGTGATCACATGCTTTGAGCGCACGAGATTTTTTTCGAGGAAGTTGGCCCGCGTACGAGCCGGCGGCTCCGACTAGATCTCTTCTTGAAGGCTTGTATGTATGTGATACAAGGCCGGAAAACCGGCGACCAATCCGGCTCTTCGGATGCCGCTTGCTCAAAACCTTAAACTTTTGGACATCAGTGGCGCGAGCCGGAGTAAAACGTGACACCTGACCATCGCTCAGCTTCTCCTTCCACAACTGCTGTCGTGGGTCAACGACAGAAGGTTCTTTCGTGCGGGCGTTGGTCACGCGGGTCGGTAAACCTAGAGTGGCAACGCACCACCCTCTTCGTCGGGCGTGGGCTGTGCTTCTCTAGTGAGACACGCGTTTTGTTTTGAAGGAAAAAGGAGCTTGCAGGGGAGCGTGGTGACACCAGTTGTCACTGCTGTGTCTACGTTGTCGTGGGTCTGCAAGGACTGAAACCGATGTCGGCATGAGCAATAGACATGAGACCACCGAGCACGTAGGAGAACTACCGCATGCAGCCAAAAACTCGTCAGAGCAGGGATCGATAACCAAGTTGGTCTCCCTTGTTCAATGGCTCCGAAGAAGCCGGTCGCCCCGGTGGTCTAGTTGGTGTCTTCGAAACCTTGTAGAGGTCAGGTCAGGGGTTCGAATCCCGGCGTAAGCGAGCATTTCCTGCAAAGTGAGTTTTTCTCTCGCTTCCGCTCCTGACCTGGTGGATAGCGCTGGTTTGTGAGTACACAGGGAAGAGAGTGCTGAACTCTTCTCGCATCAAAACCCAAGGCAATGTACCGCAGGAGGGGAGGGCAGAGAGGGACCCTTCTGTGTGACCACGAGTTGGAGTAAACGGCACCACTTGTGCTGTGAGCGCTGATTTGAAGTGTAGACAAAAAAAAAAAAAACTCGGAGGACTCTACAACGTGAGAAGGGCAACATCGCCGTGGGGAGTACATACGTACGTAGAAAAGCGGCGAGCGATTGCATTCGAGCAGGAAGGATCGAAAACAAACGACAATGAAAATCACGATTGCTTTTCCGCGCAGTTTCACCGACGGGAACGAACAAAACCGCCTACGGCACATACGCGATCGCACCCGCAACAAGATCGCCACGACACATGGCATCCTTGCAGTATTTTTTTTCTCTGGCAAGCTCAGATTTCGATCTGAGCATTGAACGAGAAACCCTCTTCTACAGCATGGTACTTAGAATATTTCTACGAAGACTACACTACCAACAGGCCCCGTCCTCTCTTCCTCGTCACCCGTCCCTGCGCGGCTGAATCGTAATTTTCTGGCCCGCTTTGAGGCCCATCTGCGCCATGAAAGCCGCGCGTTTCTCCTCTTCCTTCGCGGCTAGTCCCTGCAGGTGCTCCTGGTACCGGCGTCACCGCGAAAAGAGACGGCGGGGAGGGATGGAGGCAGACAACGAAGATAGATAGAGCTGGCGTGGGAGTTAGCTAGGGAACATGCACAGCATAATGGAGGTCTCCGCGAAGCTTAAGCTTTGTAGCACGGCAAACAACAGGGTTGCATCCGTGCCCTGCTGCTTTTTCGTGCACCTGAGAAAATCGAACACGGCGCTCGCTTCGAACAAACCGTAGTTGCGCGCGCGTGCGCGGCGTTCGAGCTCGATGATGTCGGCAAAGATCAACACAACGTGTCGTGGAAAACAAAACGAAGACACGAAAAGAGATTCCAACACAAACACGCCGCTCGCGCGCACCGTCTTTGCCATCTGTCGCCGCTGCTTCCCGTGCTGGGCTCGCGCGAGGGTCTCGCGGAAGCTGTCCGACCCGCCCATGGTGTCCGACTCCTTCATGTCCAAGCCGTCCGCGGCGTCTTCCCTCTCCTTCGCCGCAGCGTGTGTTCTTGCACCGACCACGCGGCGCTTGTCCTAAAGGCGAGTAGAACGACAGCAAAGGCGGGTGAGTCACGACGGCGAGATCATAGAGCAACACCAACACCGCCGCGGGGGGGGTTGTCATGCGTGTACTTTCCCCACAGGCGGCGATGTCTGCAGAATCGAATCGTCCGAATAATCTTTGCTGCCGTCTCTCTTGCTAGCGCCTGACATCGTCAACGTGCGGCGGCCGTGCGTTGTACACCACCATGAGCTGTCACGTGTGTGCTTCCTCCAGCAGGCTCCGGGGGGGGGATGTCAACATCGTCACCACCACACGCGCCAGCACGCTCAATAGTCTCACCAACACCGCCTGTCGGCCCGTCTCCTTCGGAGCGATCTCGTCGAGGACGACCGCGTGCTTCTCCCGCTCTTGCCGCCGCTCCCGCTTCGCCTCCGTCCTGCGCCCGCTCCCGTTCCCGCCGCCGCCGCCTCTACCTTCCCCGTCCCCGCCACGGCCGTCGGCCTGCTTCTTCACCACCAGCCCTGGAGCTGTTGCGGCCGACCCAATCGGTAGGACCGGGACGTTGCTGGTGGCCCCTTTGACCTGCGATTGGTTTGTTGGAATTTATCGAAGCGTGGTTGCTCCTGTGTGTAACTTGACGCAGCGGTTTGGTACAGGGGGTGCCACACATTTGCAAATTGAGGCGGGGAAGGTTAAGATTGAAACACGCGGAAGCACCGCGTGCGAAACACCCTTGTGTTGCGTGTGAATCCGTTATTCCCTTTTCGAAGATATAACGCTCTCACAGACCTGGAAGGAAAAAAAAAAAAAACGTATTCCCTTCACTTCCCATCAACGTAAGTCGTCATTCCCTCCCTCACCTTCTCCGTGCTGGAGTGGACTGAGTCATTGGCCAGCTCCAGCTGCATTTGATCCCGGTCGCTCAACCTGTTCACAAACCTGTCCGCGGACGGGGCCCAGCAGCCCGGACAATACAGCCACCCGGAACACGTGGTGGGCGGGGAGGGGTGGGAGGGTCAGAGTTTGGTGGACCGCTCGAAAGACCGCTCGGCATTTCACACAAAACACGTTTGTCGATCTAAAAGCCTAGCGGCGTTGCTTCACGCGACAAAGAGGTAAGCCTCCCCCCCGTGCCCCTTTCGCGCTGCCTGAGGGTTCTGCAGCAGGACGCGGCTCTCGTACTGCCTCGCTCAGAAGAAGGCCTCGTTCTTCCTTCTTCGTGCCGAGGGTAACGCACAAGCAAAACGCCGCTGGTTGTAGAATACACCGATAGCGCTGCGCCGCTCATTTGGCAACGAAGCTTGCCTCGGGCAACCGTGCTGGTCCACTAAGAGATCGTCGGTGAATTTTTGAAGGTGGTGGTGTAGAGAGCACAGAAGATGAAGATTCGCACACAACCAACCAATCCCTTTGTGCAAAAAAAATATGCGTGCATCGATTCTTGTTGCGTCCTCACGAGGACGGTTCTGTTAGAAAGAAGAAAGCGCTCACCCCCATCTGTGCTGCGTTTTCTTTGTCCGGGCAATCAGCTCGTCGGGGAGGCGACCCTCGTAGAAGTGGGGGTCGAGCTTTCCCCTTTTGTGGACACGCCGAAAAAAAACGAAGGGAGGGAAAAAAAAAGTGTGAGTTGTTCGTGTGCAGACGGGCATATAGGGGGCAGCCGGGCGGCGAGGGCACACGGCGATATTTCAGGCCGGGTCATCATCGTCATCTCGAGAGTTTCAACAGCCCTTGCGGCATCAGTATCAGTAATAGTAGCACCAACGACGGTGCATGCAGGGAAGAACCACTAACGGCGATGGCACGAGGAATCGAATGGGTGGTACGCTCGGAGTGTGAAGCGTTCGGAGACTAGCTTTTTCAAGTACCGTAGCAGTGGTGGCACTATAAGCAATGGTCTTTGACACAGCGCCAGTGGGGGATCACACGCAACACCAGAGAGCAGCAGTTTAGAGAATCTATTAAAGCTACAATAAGGGTTCTTATCGTGAAAAAGAAAATCCTGTGTCTCCTCCAACCAAACAACTTCGGCACAGCAGCCGCACGAGCAGCACGTCAATCAAAACCGCACCCCCTTCAGGAGGCCCCCTTTGTGCCACGAGCTCTTGCTAATAGACTTGAGCCGGGCGGCCCGAAACGTACGTGAGCCATGTAGCTATACCTGTTCCAGTCCTTGACGAACTTGTCGAAGAGCTCGTGCGACTCGTCTGAGGTGAGGTCCTCGAAGAGCGTCTCCTTCTTGTGGCAGAGCCACACCTTGAACTCCATCGCGCGGATGAAGTAGTCCTTCTCGCTGATCTGGATTTCGGCTGCGATCACAACGCAGCGAATGGATCCAACGAGTTTCGATGGTCACCGAGGGCGCAAACAGGAGGCCAGGAGCGAGGGAGGGAGGGAGGGAGGGAGGGAAGGAGGGAGGGAGGGAGAGTTGCCGGACGAAGAAGATCGCACACGTGCGTTCATCCTGTTGGAAACGCGGAGTCCGGCGTTCTACAGTATGCGGTAGAACAGATTTGTTCGGCAGGTGCTCTTGGCAGCAGGAACGTAATCTCACGGCCGGCGGACAGGGAGATTCCAGAATTGAGTTCCAGGCAACGTTACAATATTCCTACTTCAATAAGTTGGTTTTTGCATGAGGGGCAGGCAGGGTTGGGTGTTCACGTGCACACTATCTATCAGGGATCGTGATGCCACCTGTTGTGGTGGGGGCCGAACGACGCGCGGCGCGCTTTTCATACTGGGGGAGCACAGCAGTTACATGGTGTGTGCGTCGTGGGCCCGCTGTTGTGCCGGCATGTGCCCCCCCCAGCGCTCAACACAGACAAAAAAACTAAATAGATTATCCCTCTTTGCAGAGCGGTTTCACCGGCGCTGCGGTATTGGGCCGCGGCAAGCTGTCAACCTGGCCAAAAGTCAATCGGCATTCCCGCTGCCCTACGCCCGCACGGTTCTCTGCTGCTGATTTGTACCGAGTCCATCATCCATTGCGCCTGGGTTGAACAGCTACTCTGCAGTCCCTCGAAGCTCCCTTGAGTTCAAGGTCGGGGGGTTATTTTCAGGTGTGAGTACTCGGGGTCCACTGCTGTCGATATAACGACACATTGCACCGTTACAAGCAGCAAATGGTGACCGTGTTCCCGAAGCACATGAACATGTATATATCTCAATCTCTCCTGCTCCAGCAAGGCTCGCCGTGTTCCATTACAGTTGAGGCCCGCACATAAGAATATGGCACTTACGAATATGGTGCTAAAAATAAACAAATAAGAATTTGCCGGTAAGAACTCGTGCTCAGATTGCACCTGCAGTTAAGAATAAGAACGCACGCCTGAGGTGTACCACTGCTGCTAAAGATAAGAACAAGAGCACATTCAGCAGCTGCGAGATAAGAACATTCGAACGGGGGGAGGGGGACGGGCGGGGGGGTGATCCAAGTATTGGATTTGGCAGGGGGGTAGGTGTGCCGAAGGTGGGTGCATACATACACCTCGGAATCTGCAATTTTTGCAGAGGAGAGGGTGGGCACTGTACACGTCGCGCCCCCTTGGCGGCTGCCAGGCTACGCACGTGCAGCGGGCTTCGAGTTGCCTGCCGTACAGGGGGATCATGTCCCTGTCTAACCTCTTATCCCATGGGTTGTTGAAAGATCTTGGCAAACTTGCAGAGTTGAAAGGACGGGGTCTGATTCTTGACCGTCACTTCAAGACGATAAAAACACATGTGAAGGCGGGAACTCTGTTGCGAAGGAGCGGTGGGACGGCATCGAGAGCGCCGTGGGGGTTGGAGCAGAACGGTATCTTCGACGAAGGAGAGTGGATCGCGCAGATTGATGGTGAAATCCAGGGCCTTACCAGCAGCACCCGCCTGTCCTTGTCATCCCAACAAGATGCCAGCAGCGCACGAGGTGCTGCTGCTGCACCTTCTCAGCACCCACCTGCTGCTGCAGCGGGTACCGCGAGGAGGAAGGTGGATCGAGGGAAGCCCGCCAGGGAGAGAGCTGCGAAAGGCACTTTAGGCGACAACATCTGCAACGCGTTCTCGATTGGCAGCGGACAACCGGTGAGTTCCGTTACATTTGTATCCGACGTTGCTTTGTTTTGCGACACTTTTTTTTTTTTTTTATTCCCGATAGTCTAAGCAAGAGAAAAATGGAAAAAAAAGTTCATGAGTCTAATGTGACCCAAACGAAACAGACGTCATCTCCCCACTCTCTCGTGTGATTCACGATAATCTTTTCAAGGAAGTATTCGTTCAGAGTGCATAGATACTTTTGCCAGCGGCATCCACGGAAGTTTAAATGCAACAGCGCCACAACTAAGAGCGACTGACACGTCACATGGCTCGTTGAATCCCCTACACGGCAATTTCGCCCTTTCCCATCGCACCAAGCAGATTCAGAGGACTCGTGGTGGAGTGAAAGAGCTCGTATTTGGTATCAGCTTCCCGCCTCCGGCCCCGGAGTCCCGCCGATCTTGCCCTCACTGTCCCATGACCTTCGTGAACGAGCAAGGCCTTGGGATCCACGTGAGAGCGCAGCACAGCAGTGCACACATGCCCAACGGCGTACGGCTGCGGCGGATGCTACGGAAGAATCTCGAAGGGCGTGTTCTGCCGTGGGAAGAAGCCGGGCCTGGGCGTTGTTGGCATGTGAAGTTCGATGATGCGACGGGGGCGGCTTCGTTTGTCCTCCAGCGGAAGCGCTTTCTCGATCTAGACTTGGAAAGCGACGGCTTTATGGACCGCGAAACCAAGGAAACTCGTGGAGCTCCCAAGCGCAGGCGATACGACTATAGGTTCAAAGCCAATGCTGTCGACCAGCTGCGCATCCTCGAGGACAACGCCGCGGACCTCTGGAAGGAGGAGGAGCGCACGCCTCTTCAGTACTTAAGAGGATCGTCTCATGGTTCACTACAGCAACATCGTGAAGTGGGCCAACGACGAGAAGGCCATAGTCGCGGCGGCAGCAGACGACGTGAAGACGAGCCTCCTCGCCAAGCAGCAGCCTAAGCGGTGGTTTCCTGAGGCAGAAAAGAGGCTTTACAAGATGCTCGTGGAGCGGCGTAAGAGGAAGCTGAAGGTATCGACCCTGTGGCTGACGATCACGTTCCGGAAGCTCGTGCGAGAGATGTATCCCGGGGATCAACGGGCGGCGGCGTTCCGCGCATCCTTCAGGTGGGCACGAAAATGGGCCAAGAGGCACAACCTGTCCAAAAGACGTCGGACCAACCTCAAGAACAAGTCTGTTGAGGAGCGCCTACCAAAGATCCAGCGCTTCCACCGACTGTTTCGCAAGCTCCTGCAAGAACCGGTACGGTACAGGGCGCCCGACGAGTCGGACGTATCGGCGATTACGACGGTCGCAGAGAGGGAGTCCATAGTTCCCAAGTATGGCCAATTCCAGCTCCGGGAGCGTTGGAATGTGGATCAAGTGCCTTTGGCACTCGTAAATGGGCTGCTCGATACGTGGGAGGAGCGAGGTGCGAAGCGTGTCGCCATCTCACAGCCCTTTCCTGGCCTAGAGAAAAGGCAGTGCACCATGCAAGTCATCTTTGGTCCGGGTGAGAAGACCTTGCGAATTTCGGTGATCTTCCGAGGCACGGGGAAGCGGATCTCGCCGGTGGAGAAGGCCGCCGCGTACCACAAGGACGTCGACGTGTTTTTCCAGGAGAATGCTTGGGTCGACCAAAAGTTCAATATGGAGTGGGCTAAGAGGTCCTACAGCGGAGGCCTGATGCGCGGGCGGGGTGAGCTTTCCAAGGCGAGGTCTATTCTTGTCATGGATAACTTGCACGCGCAGACGACTGACGAGTTCAAGGAGTATCTTGCGAAGGAGTGCAACACTTCGCCTGGTATGGCCCTTCGGAGTGCACGGACGAGGTTCAGCCAGTTGATGCAGGAGCCGGACGATTTATCAAGGTAGAAGGTGGGAGGCAGATGGACATGTGGCTCGAGCAGTCGGACAACCTCGAGAGGTGGGAAACCGCGGCGCTGACAGCTTCTGATCGGCGGGTACTGATCATTCAGTGGATTGGAGCGGCCATGGCAAGACTCAACAGCCAACAGGCGTTCCGATTCCGCCTTTTCGAAAAGTGCGGGATGGCCATGACTGTGGACGGCTCAGGCGATGATCGGATCACCTTGGAGGGTTTGGACAAGCCGTACACCTTCGCAAACGATGAAGACTGTAGCGAGGACGAAGGAAGTTCGGAGAACGGCAGCGATGAGCCCGAGGGGCGGGGGAAGGAGGGCGATGAACGTGAGGCGGTCGTTGAGGGCGCTGATTCCAGCGATGATGAAGACGACGGCGGTCAGTTTGATTTGCACTAGACCCAATCTTTGTCATTTCCTTGTTGATGACGATGTCCATGTTGATATTTGCTTGGATTTTGCTGATGTGCTGTTTCCGCGTTCACGGCTACGAGCAAATATGATGGATTCATGTTGAGTTTCGGCCGTGACACCGTACTTCTTGTGGTATTTCACGGTGCCCCGTTCGCAGGCACGTCTCAAACTCAGACCGATGAGCTAGCTCTTCTCGACGACGACGACAGCATGGACCCACAAGACCCGGAGGACGAGACACAAGGAATGGAGATCCCGACAGGCTTTCGCATTCAAGAAGTCAAACCCGTTGCTCTTGACAGATTGCTTTTGCGACGTGGAGTGCTCGTTAGGCTGGGGATGGGGTGGTTTGGAGGGTTGATCATTCAGCAATCTCAGCAGGACACTCGCCACCTGTACAACTTTGTGTGCAGCTGGAGCTAGACCAGAGTATGCGCAAGATGAAGCTGTCCTTAGACAAGTACACCGGAGATCTGGATGCGGCGGTGGGCTCCTGGGTTTTGCTCGAGAGCGTTAGTAGATCGGAGAGGGTACGCAGGACCAACGTCACCCTTGTGGACCAAGATGGTTGACAGTTGCTGCTGCATGCCTTGGTGTGTTCTTGTACCAAGCAACAGCATTGTCCCTCATGCTAAACACTATAAACACTCCGCCGAGTGCAGTTGACAGCCGCCAACAAACTACGTCGTCATACAACGTACGCCAACAGGGCCAATTGGTGTTGAAATAACAACAGGAACATTTCGCTGGAGAAAAATGGGACGGCGAAATAAGAACATGGCCAATAAGAACACGTGCTCTGGTTGGGGCAGCCAATAATAACTGAGCCTCGCTCAAAATAGGAGGTTCTTAAGTACGGGCCTCAACCGTAGCGGGTGGGGCGTGCCGGCATGAGCTGCGGCACGAGCGGCGGTGGCGGCAGCCCGCCGTTCCACCACCCGCCGGACCGAGCCTCCGCGGGGGAGGCTACCCTGCAGCCGGCGATTCGCTCACCGGCGGCGAACATGCAAGAGTTCCTACTTGAGCGGACCCGCGCGTGTCGGCGAGCCGCACCGGGGCTGCCTGGGCCTCTCCGTTCCCTCCGCGACCGGCTAGCGGCGGTGGCGATGGAGGTTTCTACGTACCCTCGCAGCAAGGAAAGACCATACCGCCTACATAACTCCGGTGGTGGCGGCGGCGGAGGCCTGCGAGATCTCCCATATACGGTGTTGCTTAAGACGAAAAGTGGCAATGGCTGCGCCAAATGACATCTTGTTTGTTCAACTTCCTCCAGTTGCGGGGATGACGGTACGACGGTGAGAGAGAGAGAGAGAGAGAGAAAGAGAGAGAGCCGTGCCTTATACCCTCTAATCCACTGCGGTATGTTTCGAAAATTCGGACACAGTACAGCACTGTAGCGATGGTAAAATATGTGGGGAACCGCATATTTTACCGTCAAAACCGCAAGGGGGAACACTGAAAATGAAACTTGTCTCTTGCAAATAGGATGATGATGCCACAATTTATGGATACTTTTCCCTTACAATTCCTATGTACCCAGGTGAAAACCATCGGCAATTTGGATATACCGCTATGTCACCGAATCAGCAATCTACCCTTCAAAGAACCAGCTGAAAACAGCTGCCGGGGGGCACACACGCAGTCATTCGTTTTAGCTACTCCCCCCACCTCTCCAACTCTCTTGGTTATCAGAGCTAGCCGGCATTTCGGATCCAGCCATAGTGCTAAAGTAACCATCTCCGTCAGGTCTGGAGGAGGACGGACTATACAGCTGTAGAAACGCACTGTGTGCTCCTCTCTGCTGCTTGTCGCTGACCCCGGGCTGCAACAATTCCGACCGCAGGTGTGTACAAACTACTGTACTTGTGTCTCCCTATGGTTGATGATGGACTCCGGCAGAAGTTGTTCGCGCCACACATGCAACCATGTCCCGTCTCCTGCTGCCGTTCACCTGCTGACACCTTCCTACAACGCCCGCGAAGGTACGTCTGCAAGACCACTGCTGAGGACACCACGAGAAACAGGAAGTACCAGTTGAATACATACACCACAAGACCAACCCACCACCGACCCATGATACGGATAAACTACATAGTACGTCGATACACCCCACATACATCCGACCCACGCCATACCCATCCACATATGACACGCTGGCTGCACCAATCAATACATAACCACGTCAGCATAACACGGAAGGAGTAAAAATGTTCTCCCGTGCCCCTCTACGCCGTACAAGAGTAATTATACCATACACACACACCTCAAACTTGGAACAGTTCCATCAGGGTGCCGCCGACAACACACCCGACAAACCATACTACCCAACACTTTTCTTCCGTACATTCCCAGCATAACATGCAGATAGATGCACAAAACGGCTACCAAACTGTCTTGTTGACCCTGTTAACCACGGGGGAGATGTCGCTGTATGGTGCTCGGGAAATCATGGAAACACATGTACAGTCGACCCCGCTTTAAGGACGCTCGCGTCAAGGAAACTCCCCGCTGTAAGGAAAGTTGTTTGCTGAGCACCGGGGGCCCGGCAGAATTTACGATAATGGGTACCCCCTTCTTCCTGCCGCGTTCCCCCCCCCCCTTTTTGTGTTCTGCGGGCCTGCGGGTCGCTCTTTGCACGAACCACGCACCGCAGTGAGTGCAGAAGTAGCGATGCACAGACAGCAGAAGTAGCGAGGGGTCTGCTGCTGCAGCTGCAACTGGGTGTTGGTATTGATAGATTCCTCCCATCTACCGGCGGTCCATCTGATGCCGCCAAAAAAAGAGTCGTGCACAACCTCGTCCCTCACCGAGGGCGAGGTTAACTCTCGCTTGGATGACATTTGATCCTACAGATAGCGCCCGCAGTTAAGAAACGTCAAAATCGGATCGAGCCTCAATCCCTTTTTTGGGTCGAAGTACCGGCCCAAGTCGTCCATTTCGTCAATGACATTTCTTCATTCTTTGGACTGTCGCATCCTCCCGATTATCTTAATCCTTAGACTACAACAAGTACTTCGTATTTTCTTTTTTCTGCCTTGTAATCTCTGGGGACAATCCACATCATCAAGCCCTCAAGAGAGGTGGTGGAGAGTGCCATCAAACCCGTACAACAGCGGAGAGCATATGGTTGTCCGCGATGTGTNGGGGACTCTGCCCACTACAAAAAAATGCACTTCTGTTCAGCTTGGGAGGGGGTTGGGAGCACCGCAGATTTCTGATGTCATGGGGGTTTCGCACCATCACGTTTCATATTGGGGCGTTTCTTTTCTTTCGTTGTGGTCGAGATTGAGCTATGTTTCTTGACACTTTCTGCTTATTTTTCGTACAAAGTTGAGCCGTTTTTCTTACAGAATTTTTCTGAAGTGCGGGCACTATCTGTATTTGTACGCGAAGGGAAGGGGTGGCGAGTACCGTGAGACGCAGTACCTCCTTTCGAAGACCGTTCATTCGGTTACTCATGAAACTCAACAGAGCCGTAGAGCCAAGCCGCGGGGGGAGGTTCAGGGAACTCTTAGCGACATGTGGAAGGAAAAGCCATCAGGGTAGCTTTTGGTCTCCGCCGGGACAGTGATATGTACTGGTGTTCCTCGGTGCGACGCTGAAATACGCTCGTTTTTTTTTTTTTCACAAAAATGAGGTTAATATATGTCTACTTGGACTTTCCTCGTTCTTCCGCTGCCGGCTATGCAGTACATTAGTTGGCCAAGTACAAACTGGTGTACTGTAGTTGTACATCTCATTTCAAGTATTGTAAATATGTTCGACGTCAACAAACGGTTGCCAGTCGCCTCGGCGATGCTGACTTTTCGCACCACCCCCTTCCTTAGCAAAAGACGCGTAGTTTGAGGTATAGCATGCCTCCATTGGCCCCGGGGATGGTGAGCTATCGTCCCCTGAATTTTAAGGACGCAACCCCGCTTTAAGGACGCATTTTTCAGGAATAACCATGTGCATCCTTAAAGCGGGGTCGACTACAGTCGTAGCCTTCACTGACGCTTTGGATTCATTTCTGTGTTGGACTCTTTTATTAGATGGAGACGGATTCGCCGTGACATACTAACTCCACCGGTCGCCCCGGTGGTCTAGTGGTATCCTCGTAGTCCGTTAGTCGCAGAGATCGCGTCATCGAATCCCCATGGGGTGAAAAATTTGAGAAATGTGCAGGTGAAAGCGGAATATAGCTGACAAGCTCTCGTGAGTACCAAACGTCGACGTTAGCGCCGTTGACGAGGGAAAGGGACGGCTCTCGCGATAAAAAAAAATTCAGCACGCACCGCAGGAGGAAGGTGGGACATGAGTTGTTTACCCCCTCCTGTGTGGCCCTGGATGGTTATAGTGGCACGAAAAATACACTGAAAAGTGTAGAACTCTACATACGCTGAAAAGTGTAGTACACGTCTCACCACGAAAAAAGGGGGGACTGTCGCCATGATCATAGGACGTAAACACACACAAAGAGACACACTAAGAAAAGAATGAAAGTAAATTCTGCTTTCTGTGGATTTTCGTAAGATAAAAGAACCATGCTTTTGCACGACGGACGCTTGTGAGTTGGCCATCCTCGCGACGACAGATACACCGGTATAGAAGAGCGACCTATTCACATCCGAAAAGATATTTGAAAGTAAATTCTGCATTCTGTGGATTTGCGTAAGATATAAGAACCATGGTTTTGCACGCCGGACGCTTGTGAGTTGGCCATCCTCGCGACGACAGAAACACCGGTTTGTTTTTTTGTTGTTTGTTTCTCTCCCATCATTGGACTCTGCCGTCTGCCCCTCTGGCCCCTATCCTCCACTTCTACTGGCTAGACGACCCAACCGGGGTCACATAGGAGGGGGGGGTTGGACACCCCTCCTGCGGTTCATGCCTGAGGTATTTTTATCGCGAGAAGGGTACAGCAATCCCTTCCCTCGCGACTTACGAAGTCGATTATGGTTTACTAACAAACGAGCTTTGCAGCGCGTCGCTTTCATCCTAGACCAGGATTTATTTAGTGAGAAAAAAACTCTCTCTGCCGGGACTCGAACCCATGACCTGGCCCTTAGCAGGCTGCGAGGCTACCCACTAGACCACCGGGGCGACTGTGTATAGACGAGCGACCTTTCACATCCAAAAAGATACCCCAAAATTTCGTCAGACCTCCGCTTGATTAGCTACGTTGCCCACCTTGGATGCTTTGCTTTCCACTGCCTTCCTCTGTTGCATCTCCCTTCCGCTCTTTCATCTTTTTCTTTCCCTTACTCTTGCTGCTGCTGCTGTGGCTGCTGCTGCTGCTTTTCTTCTTCCTGTCGCCCCCCCTCTCGCTCCGGCGGTCATTTCGGCTCCGGCTGCTGCTGTGCTTGCTGTCCTTACTTTTTTTCTTTTTCTGTCTTTCCGCAGAAGGACTGCTCTCCTCCTTTTCCCTCCGCCTCTTTTTTGATGACTTTTCCCTTTCCCTCCCTCTATGACTCTCCTTGCTCTTACTTTTCGCCATAATGCTGTGTGTGCGGGCTGCTGCTTGTGGGCGTTGTATTGCACACACCAGACACAGACCTGCAAGCCATGGGGGGTCGTGCATCAATATGCTACATGTAGGTGTATTTGGCATGATACACGGAGCCTCAAAAACCTTGTTCCCTCGCTGGAAACAAGGTTACTCGTGACAGTGAGGTTATCTGATGTCCTCGCTGCTCACACCCACCTTTTCTCTCTCGTGATGGCGTCTCCGGCTCTCCGAATCAGGGTCAGATGCCCCACGGTGTGTCCCGCCCCTGTTGATCTAAAAGGATGTACTCCTCAGACAAGATTTGCCGATTTTCAATCCATGATACTCAAGGCTCTCGGCAGGGAGCGCGAGCAAGACTTGTCGATACTCACTGGCTTCCCACCCAGGTATGTATGCCGGCCCGACCACCGGCTGGTTGAACCATGATGGATGGTGTCACTACGCGCTTGCCCTCCTGCCGACATGTCTTCAACAAGTTGCTCGTATGATGCTCTGATACCCCCTCACAGCACTTTGCTAGTCTACTTGCGGCTATTCTGCGGCGGGACTGCTGTTCATCTATACTGCTGTATAGGATAGCCTAACTCGCACGCCTGTAGAGCAAGTACAACTACTACTGTAGCGTGTGGCCTACTTCTAGAGCACCGGACCGTGTAGCATGCTTGGATTAAGTACAGCTAAAGGAGCAGTTCCAGTAAGTTAGTGATCTCTCTGATGCGGAACATTCGGTTCGTATGGCAGCACGTGCAAGCAGGCCATCTTAGCGACGAGTCAAAGATCGACTCGATTATATTGGCGATACTTTTTTGACTGGGCGACGGTGTAAACATAGTCGAATCTTATTACCTGTAGCACCACTTACGGTATTTGCGTTTCACGAAGTACAAACTTGGGAAGAGTTCGGCAAGCCCACACCTTCTGCACCACAATGTGTAGCGTTATTATTGTAGCGTTGTACTTGAAGAATTGGATCCGTTGTCGAACCTGGCAAGTGTCACCAGCACCGTCTCCTCGCAAACTCACCCACTGATTTCTCGCTGGATTTTTTTTGTTGTTGCCGCCCTTGACACTCACGCGTGATCACCCCGCGCAACCTTCTTCTTTCGACCACGTTTTGCGACGACGAGCAGGCCGCTGGACATGCCCGGAGACGCGGAGATCGGCAGCAAGCTGTCTGACAACGAGAGCGTCACGGTACGTCTCGCCACGCAGACGGCCGGCATTCAGCAGGGAGGAAAGTGGGGCCGTTCTAAACGGGCGAAAACGGCTAATACTACCACCGCAGCCACCACCACCGCCACCTCATCATCGTCTACACGTAGCTCTTCCCGCGCGTCTAGAACCACCGCCGCCGCTGCCGCCGGGGCAGGCGACGCCACGACCGCTACGGGTGACGCCGGCCGCAGTAGCTCCGACCCTTCGAAAGGGCTCGCAGGCAAGAAAAAGTCCAACGGCAAGTCGAAGAATGCGGGCGAGAGAACTGCTGCTTCATCTGGCGGCCGGAACAGCGGCAGCAGCGGCGGCGGCGGTGGCGGCGCGACGGCGAGAGGGGCGGCCTCGGCCTCGGCCTCGAGCGGTACAAGCGGAGGAGGAGGTAGGGCGGGAGGCGTGCACACCCTCGGCGGGCCCCTCACCCGGCCGGCAGCGAGCCCATGCAGGAGAGGCAGCGGAGGAGGGGACTCCGGCAGGCCGGATCCCTCCCCGGCCGCCGCTCCCGGACAGGTGCGCACGCTGTTCGGCTCCTCGGCCGCTACCTCCCGCCGGGCTGCTGGCGGCAGCAGCAGCAGCAGCAGCTGCAGCAACGGAGCAGCTGCAGCAGCCGCTGCGCGACGAGTAGGAGGCGCTGCTGCAGCGTCGAGTGGATCATCGCCTTCGGCTGGAGGAGGAGGAGGAGGAGCGGAGCCCGATGCGGTCGCGACGGCCATGGCTGCGGCCACCGGAGGCAGCGGGGCGCCCAACAGGAAGCGCCCGCGGGGCACCGGCGTCCAGCTCAAGAGCGAGGGGGACATCGCTGAGCGCTTGCTGACTGCGGTCGGGGGCGGGGGCAAGGGCACCGCGGACCGCTTCTTCAGGAAGGCGATGAAGCTTGCGGTCGACAAGCAGTACGACCAGAGCCGGGCAGGTGAGACGAACTTTATTGGCGTCGCCTTTCAACAACAGCTCGTGTATTCTTCTACCCCGGACCCCTCCTCTTTTCCACCAGAAATTCACGAGGTGAAGTACCGGTACCCCTCCCATCGCTCGTCGGAAGGAACGATTGGCCATCGGTGATCGGTCCGGTGGGAACACTGCTGCATCCTCTCGAGGACGTGCGGTCAATGGTCTAGCCGCTAAGGCATGCAAAACGTAAGAGTACGCCCCTCCCCCCTCCTCTTCTCGAGGACACATGGTCAATGGCCTAAATACCCGGTAGGGAGTGCAAAACATGAGTAACCCCCCCCC
>CACKRE030005227.1:114109-144195 GCA_902602495.3 Ectocarpus sp. CCAP 1310/34
ACCCCCCCCCCCCCCCCTCCTCGCTCGCATCAACATTTGTGTTGTGAACGAAACAAGATGCCCGTGTACGTGCCGCCCTCGGCGGTTGGTACACGGTGGAGGCCAGTGCGACGCAGCGGCGGCTGGGGGATGGCGAGTCTGTCGCTCTCAACATATCGTTCTCAAAGGGAGCTGGCGCCAAGAGCCAGCTGACGGTGAGACTGCGAATCTCCGCACACCCAATCCTATCTGAAAGTCTTCTTCCGCGTTGTATTGTACGTCTAATGTGCAGTACAAACAACAAGCAGGATGCAGCAGGTACAATAACATCGAGGCCGCGGTCTTTTGCTACCAGTGATGTGTGTGGCACCGGGAACAACCCCACCTTTTTTTTCGGCTGCGGTAGTGAGACAACAATCTACGGGAGATACGCTTCGCGCACGTAGATGGCCTTACACGGCGGTAGAGTTTGAGCTCCAGCTTTTCCTACACCACTATGGTACTATTTTTCCCGGCATGAAAGCGTACTTCGTATCAAGTCTACTTTTTTTTTTTTTTTTTTCCTTGTTTTTTTT
The DNA here is from genome assembly GCA_902602495.3 of Ectocarpus sp. CCAP 1310/34. NCBI lineage: Eukaryota > Phaeophyceae > Ectocarpales > Ectocarpaceae > Ectocarpus > Ectocarpus sp. CCAP 1310/34. The sequence continues at coordinate 114,664 of CACKRE030005227.1, forward strand.
TTACAGGAGACCGTGGACCGCATCCCCCGCGAGCAAGTCTCCGCCGTGGTCCGCATGATCGCCCGCGACCCGGAGTCCCGGGAGATGCTCAAGCCCCACAACTTCGCCGGCTGCAGCCCACGCATGTTCTGGTCGCTCGTGCAGCACTGGGGCGGCGACGTGCCGGCGGCACTCCGCCTCGCCGCGCCCGACGTGGACTGGGGCTTCGTGGAGACCAGGAACCGGAAGCCGTCGGAGAAGGCTGTGGCGAACGCGACGGCGGAGGAGGCGGAGCGGCGGGAGGCGGAGGAGGAGCGGGCGGAGAGGGCGAGGGCCGGGAGGAAGAGGAAGAGGAGGAAGAGGAGAAAGTGAGTTTCGAGGGGGTTGGCCTACTTCATGGGGTTTTCGGGTGTGTCGGGGTTATTACGCGCTGTTTTGTTCCTTCTCGGTTTCGGGGCTTGATAAATTGGTGCTTGTAGTTGTCTCTCTCTTTCCTTACGTGCAGTCGGTTCGCGTGCGAGATTTGTCGAGTCTACACGCCTTTCAAATTCTTTTTCGCGGAATAGAAAGGGTGCCTGATGGCATTCATTGTGGTTGCCGTTTGTGAGGATGGGATGGCTTACGCACGGCAAGAACACCGATTGTATCGCAAGCGGCTGCTGGCCTTTTTGCAAGATGTTAATTTTTTGCGCTTTGGTGTAGCCCAATTTCCGGCGGCAGCAGAGACTTCATTTCGCGATGATGCCCACCCGCTTTCCCGCCGCCGCCGCTGCCCCCCGCCGACTTCGTCTCTAATCAACTTCCCCTACTGTACACGGAAAAAACGCCCCTGTAACTAATATGCCGTCCCACCCGGAACCATCGCGCCTTAGGGAGGGCATCGAGACGGACTCATCCGAAGAAGAAAGAGAAGAAGAACCGCAGCACGCGGCGGAATCTCTGCCAGCCGACGAGGTGTCGGAGGAAGCGCGTGCCGCTTCCGCGGCAGCGGCGGCGGCGGACGCCCGTCGTCGGGCCGCCAACGCCGCCCTCGCCAGGCTTACCGCGTCGCAGCGGCGCCCGGCACCGGCGGCGGTCGGAGGGTCGGCGGCGGCGGCGGCGGCGGCGGCGGCGGCGGCTCCGGTTGTGCCTGACACGGAAGAAGAGAACGGGGATGGTGTGGAGGAGGAGGAGGAGGAGGAGGAGGAGGAGATTGACATGGAGGGTTTGGTGGAGGTAGCAGGAGAGCCCGGGGCCGGGCTTCTTGTCGCGGCCGGGCTGAGGACGCTCGGGCAGCTTGCCGATCGCGACGAGGAGGACCTGGCGCGACAGCTGGCCGCCCTGCAGCAGCAGCAGCAGCAGCAGCACGAGCGAGATGCAGGCGAAGGGTCTGCTGCCGGGGAAGGAGCGGCGGCAGATGGAGGTGCGGGTGGCGGAGGCGGCAGCAGTGGCAGCGGAGAGAAGGCCAGGGTCACCGCGGAGGAGGTTTCCGAGTGGGTGCAGGGAGCGAGGGGGGAGGAGCTGGACGAGATCATGGCGGACATTGTCGGAGGGAACGAGGATGTGATCGAGGTTTGTATGCATATGATGTGTGGTACAGCTTTGTTTCCCCCCCTCGGGTGGTGTTTTTTTCATGTTTTTCTACCTTTACCGAAGCAGCCCCTTTTTGCTTTTGCCGAGGTTTCTCTTCTAAATTCGTTCTTTGTTGGGGCTTCGTTTGGACATACGTGCATTTTTATCCTTTTCCTCTCTCAAGTCTCCTCTTGGTGTTACAAGAGGCCTGACAAGTGTTCGGCACGTAAGCTTCGTTTCTCTACCCCCAAAAACCGAGCCCCCTCATCCTGGAAACCCCATGCTGCTGCTGTATCCTTACCCAATGCTGTCATATCCTCGCACCGCGGCATAACCTAACACGCAAACGACAGGCGTTGGAAGAAGTGTCGGTGTCTACCCCGAGGGACCTCGTGCGAATGGGCGCGTTCCCGGACGTGTTGGTCGGAGCCGTCAGGGACAAGGTGGGCGCCGAGCGCTTCGCGCCGCTCGCGGGTCTGATCACGACCGAAGCGGTGGAGGCGTGGCGGAGGAAGGGCGACCGCTTGCTGGAACAAAGGCCGTGGCTAGAGCTCTGGGTGCACCAGGGGTGAAGAAAGCGGCGCGTTCGGGGGGGGGTGGAGCGGCCGTGCTCCTTCTACCGCCGCTGCTTGTGGAAGGCCGGTGTACCGTGTTTCACTTTCTGTTTTGCGTGTATATTGTGGGTTGTGTTCATTGGTTGCACTTATGATGCTACCGCCCCCTCCCCCCCCCCATCCATGATTCTTTTTCTTGGATGTAGTCGGGTGTGCGACAGAGGGGGAACTGCTTGCTGGAGCAAAAGCTGGTCGTCCCTCAGATGGTGTGGTTGTACGTAGGGCGGATGAAGCGTAGAGATGATACCTATTCTTCATTCTGTACAACCAATACCGCGATTTGTTTGAGAGCAGTCGGCGCCGCGCTAGCCTGGCGGTTGAGCAGAGGGTGGGAGAGACAGAAATATGGTCGATGGAAGCTATGCCTATCGACTTGGGGGTGCAACGGCGTGCAGAAAGTGTCGCCAGTACCAAGCTATGAATTGCCTGGAAGCGCCCTGGGATCACCGGGGTATGGAGGCCGGTGCTCAACAAGAAGGTGTGCTGCCAGCAAAAGAGCAAATCGATATGGAAGCTTTTCTTGCTCCCAGTTCGTGATTTTCAGGCAATCTGTGTCGCGACTGCTGGTCATGGGCCAAGAGTGTGGGCCTTGAATGTTGTAGTTTAGCCCCGCACCAAATTTGGTTGACGGCACGATACGTAGGTTGGTGTCGTATTGAATACGGATGTACATTTTGGTTTGGCTTTGGGGAGGGGGTATCACTGGTACGCAGTTCTTCTTCCTAGGGTTGGGGGCACGTGGTGGGTGCTGAAGCGAAATGAGGGGTGGAGGGGGCGAGTTCATGCCGTCTGCCCGGTATTTTATTCCTGTTCTTAACGGTTGCGGACCCGAGGAGGTCGACAGCGTGGAATCATTCGTTGGTGGTGTTCTTCTGCTGACGAAGCCTTCGTTTTCAGCAAAAAAAATGCCGCCTTCCGGTCTTCGGTGCCCTTTCGAGACCAGCTAGTCGACGGGGCAAGTGTTCTACAACTTGAAGAACGTGACCGCGTTATCCTTAGATCCTTCTGGGCTCGATACCATGCGTACGCAAGCCGACACATCCACGCTCCAGCTCTAGTCCAAACCTCTCGCTGTGCGTGTGAGCTCACGAGAAAATACATGATGCACCTGCGAGACACAACAGCTGCCAGCAAAGCCGTGCTGGTCAAACTGAACGACGTTGTCCAGAACTAACCGCCGCCTCAATATACCGACCACCAACGCGTCACTGCAACCTAGGTCTAAGTTCTGTGCAGCTCGTCAATTCTTGCGCGGTAACTGTCACCTCTCGAACCGGCCGCTCCAAAGGGCAAGATGTCTTGGTGTGTCGTCCTGACGAAACGGACGGTAGTTGCACGCAAGACGGAACATGGAGAGCGCAGTGGCCACTGCGCGGATGATGTGCATGTGTGGGCTGTGAGAGTAGAAGGGCGTTCAAAGCATATATATTCATGGAAGGACGTTTGAAGCATTTCGTCTCCGCTCGTGGAGTGGAATGATGTCTGATCAACAAATCAGTCCTGATGTTGTTCCCACGACGACAATAACGGTGCGTGGCCGCCCAGACCTCTTGCTCCTGCTACTTCCAATCAGAGGTACTTGGTCGATCACGCATCCAGTAGTACTTGTTATCATGAAGTCCGCCTACGCGAAAAATAGAGGGAAACTGATAAAAAACATCACAGATTGATTGCCATGATGTCACATCGATTCGGTGTGGGTCCTGACGCTCCCAAAATGGAAAAATCTCAACAAGGATGGTTCCCCAACCACACATTCAGCTCGAAATATCGATACCGAACCCAAACCTCATCATTGGTGGCGTTCATGTCGGCACCCACGGCCTGGAGAAACTCCACACATCGGACATGGTGCGATTTGGCAGCCTTGTGAGCCGGTGTTTCGCCCTGCCGCAAGCAGCAACCAGCAGCAAACATGTTGTAATTCCAGGTGGGCCCAATGACAAGGAGACCGTGTACAGAACGCGACACCACCTACGAACTCAGCAGTTAAGAAGTTAAGAACTTGAGGAGCCTCTTAAAATACAAAAATCTGAGAACTTGGCTGTAAGAACAGGTGCTCAGTCAAAAATCCTACACTAAAACCTATATGGTCCCCGTGGGGGTTAGGGTTACCCCCATAGACAAAACAAGACATGAGCATCGGTCAAAGTAGGTGTTCTCAAGTGATGGCGCATTCGGCGAGAAGGTTGGGCAGGTCAAGTCAATATTTCGGTGTGCTGCCGTTGCCCTTAGCTACTGGACACCACCCCCTTCGGGTAATTTGCGATGAGCTCTACGCTTCTTCTTGAGACGCCGCGGCCGTGTGATTAATCTTTACCGATTCTCTCCGTATCGCAGGTGCGGGTTCGGCCAACCAGGTCGGCGTTGGGCTTCAACCGTCGGGGTTGTGCGGAATCGTGTGGGGATGAAACCACCGCTTTGCAATCAAATTGACCATTATTTTCAGAACCAAATATTCTACAACGCAAGCGTGCTCGTGGTTCGTCACCTATCCCCCCTACGGGGTTGGAGCTCGCGCGTGCAACATGGGTATGAACCACGCCATGCAGTGTGTAACATACATCACGCGGATGCCGCCGTGGATGGGTGGTCTCGAGCTTGTACAGGGCGGGCAGCCATACGTTGCCACAAGGAGGATGACCGTATGACGTTGGGCGCGTATGGTCAGGCATCTCATGAGGGAGAGAATGCCATAGTGACTTCAACGCTGCTTCTAGAAGTGGGTCGGAAGACGAACCAAGTTGTATTCGGTACTGTACGCAGCACGCAGGAGGTGCTGCCACAGATGTTACTCCATGTGCCTTCGTGAAAATCTCACGCTCTGTGCTTGTTGCTGGCCGGCGAGCCCACCCGCCGCATACGGTCCTGGCTTAGTATTTATGCCGCGGACGTGGTCGAAAGACAACGGTACTAGAATCGACTAGGAGCACCCCCCAACGGGCACACTCACCCTACCCTGAATCCGACGATTTCGTCTCGTCGTGAAAACACATGATCTTACCGATCTGTCTCGCTTATCCATGTTCGCCCCGAGCTCGTACAGCGCCTTGAGCGCCTGGTGGAAGCAGCGGGACATCATGGTCAAAGATGTCGAAACATGATCATAACGCAGGTTATGGAACACGAGCGAGTCATCGTTTGTGCCAGTTGTTGCTCCTTTGGTGTGGCCAGGGTCTCATCACTGGAATGGTGCCGAAATTTATTGAATCGTTGTATGCATACGGCACCATGTCTGCCCGGAACAAGAAGTGTACCGACAATTGCGAGCAATATTTTACACGTTGCGGAATACGCCCATCTTTGGCCCCGAAAAAACATACGGCAAACATCACGCGACACTACACTTGGTTACTTGAAAACGCTTTGGAATGAAGCATCACCACAAGGCCTCAAGGGCTCTAGACGCCACGTGTTACTGATCTTCACATGTGGGCATTCGCGGCGAGAGAAATGGTTCGAGAAACCAACGGCACATCTCTCCAAACGTCTATACATCTCCCCTACCGGCATACCACACAACTTGCTCACGACGTCGCCTTCCTTCCTCTCTCTCAAGACCACTACTGCTGTACCTCGGCGTTGTCGAAAATTGCGGCGATGTGGGCCGGCGTGGACCCGTTGTGCGATTGCGCCGACAAGACCCCCGGATCTCCGAAGCATTCGTATATCGCCTTGATAGATTGCACGCTGTTGGTGGAGGCCGCCATGTGCGCCGCAGTGGAGCCGGTTATGTCCTTCATTTTCAGATCCGCTCCCGCATGGTGGAGCAGCATCATCACGTCGCGGTGGTCAGTCGAGGCCGCGCTCAGAGCTGGGGTCCATCCCTTTTGTTATGTCGCATGAACGCAATAATGGGAAGCGTCAGGGGTGCTGCGGAGTTCGGTAGATGAATTGCCGTGGTTTGTTTCTTCCTTCGCATAGGCTTTCTCTCAGGGCAGGGATACATGGTAAGGTTCCAAGCTATTGCACACGAATGCGATCGTATTAAATCGTACATGGCTCTCTTGCCTTCTAAACACGCCCCTGTGAGACAACTCCGGATTGTGCGAGAACTCCGATCCCTGTACAGAAGTCGAAGTCCATCATTTCTTTCTGAAATTCTGCAAGAAATACGGTGCGGTGCGTGTCTGTGTGCTTGGTTGAGTAGATACTGTTTGCCGATTCAACGAAAGCTTCCGTGTCATTTCTGCACGTGCCCACCGCCACAGCAGGGCCATGCATACAGCAGTGAACCCCCCGTCGGTACATACCGCGGTAGAAAAGCACTACAAAAAAACTGTTCCAGAGCAACAAGTTTCAAGGAACTCGTAGTACCATGCGCAACGGCACACGGCTGAAGTAGGTTTCTCCGGAGTTAGCGCCCCCCCGTGCGACGACACCGATGGCTGAGCGAAAGTCGATCTATATCAGTTCGTCATTGTTCTCATCGCACCCATGCGCAACAGCTGCGGACTGTGGAACAGCTCGCAACCTCACGGCACTCCATCTCTCCTCAAGAACAAACCCACTACTTATAGCACGTTCCTGTCGGTATACAGGTTCGTCATGTTGTCTAGATCATTGGGCTTTTGAGGTTCCTACCTCAATTCTATGGGGACGTGGGTCCGTTGGTATCTACGTGGAAGGGGTATTTGGTTTGTATTGTATGCATACCAAACTTGTCCTCAATGTTGCCTCACGCATATTTTTGGAAACTAACCATGGAAAACACCCATCGGGTACCACTAGCTGCGGCACGCATCCTATTGAAGAATGTTTTCCAGCGAATCGAATCCGAATATTGAACCTGTGTGGTTGCTGATGCAGAGATTGTGATTGATTGAACTTGACGTTATCCCAAAAACGAGAAAAAATTGTACTCCGCTCCTACCTGTGACGTTATTCGCAGGCAGTGGGAACCAGAGACTTTGGTTCTACCCAAAGCAGCGACGATTGGTCACATCTAGATTCAAATCACAGCCCAACAGCGACTCTGTAAACACAAAAACAGTGCGTCTGTCATCATGCCTTGTTGTTCTTGGCGTTGACGTCAGCCCCGTGCTTGAGCAGTTCTTCTACTGCGGCAGATTGGCCCGCGTGGGCAGCTGTGTTCAACGGCGTGTCGCCTCGATCGTTTCGGATATTTGGTGGTGTGTTGCTGTCCTCAAGAAAAAACCTGACCAAAGTGAACCGTACAAAGCATGCTTCAAACTGGAGGATCGCTGCGGGTCAGGGTACGTTTTCTTGTATGTTATTTTGTCTTTCTGGGGTTCGGCCGCGTACATCCCGATGTTACCGCACAGCCCCTGTGTCGAATTCTATGCGTATCTTTTCAAGTACAGGTATGCAAAATGTGCGGCAAGCAGGTGACTGAACCACAGAGCTAGCTGGCACCCGTATGTGTACTATCGCAACTGGGTCTGTTTGCCAACGAGGCAACTTTATCAAGTTGTAGAAGAAACGGTTGACACAGCAGGTCACTTTCGTTTGACACTTTGTCTGCATCCTGGTTTTAACCCTACGCCTCTCCCTACCCTCCACAACCCAAACACCACCGGTTGATAGTGAGGTTAGTGCTCCATAGATAGGTGCTATGTTAGCGTGCGCTGGATACGTGCCAATGTAAGGTGGTATATGTTCCGATATGGAGATCACCAACTCCCACCAGTTTCGATCACGTGGTACACGCACTGCTGGTGCTACTGCTGCTGCTGACAGTACCTCAAACCGTGAATATTCCCAGTTTGTGCCATCTTGTGGATGCCGCTCCATTGCACCGCGAAAAGGTCCTCGCCCTCTTCGAATTGGCGCCTGCCAAGCCTCTCGCAAACAGCTTCGGCGGTTCTACCCTCCTGTGCAATGGGGTATTTGGCATAATAAGTGTAAGCCAGACCTAAAAAAAATATCCACCCGCTGACACCGCACAAGGAAGGGGGGATAAGGCGCTCACGATGATGTACCCCATCAACATCCAACACAATGGATGGGGATGCTTTTCTCGAACCGGACCAACACGTTGTGTGGGCTTTAAGCAGAACAACCCCCAGCTTCATTTTGAAAGTCATGGAGCAAGCTCATAAAGACTAAACTATACTCCGCAAAGCCTTTGATAAAAGTCTGCAATGTAAAGAAGGGTCAAAGTCTATTGTCTTGCGACAGAAACCACGCGACGGTCGCAACGGAACAGGGAATTTGCCTGTGTATGGGGCAACGCCTGTTTTCCAGCTCTGCGAGTAGATTCGGCATATTGTTGCAGAGCGCAGGGTGAGAAAGTCTCGTATCCTCTCTTGAACTGTAGTCACCCTCTTGGCGGATTGTTCTTCACTCTCGCGCCCAGCTGCTTAGAGACATCCAACTAGAAAACCTGAGTCACCTTTTGTTTTTCCATATCGTCCAGAGACTGCTTCGCTTGTTGAAGCCGTCGCTGTTCATCCACCATGGCCTGCATGATTTCCTGGAGGGATAGAGCAGTACACTCCGTGGAAATGCTGTAGACTAGACCTTTCTCTTCGTCACTTGCGTCAATTCCTAGCCACCCGTCTAGGCCAACCGATGGAATGCACAGCTCGATAACAACTACGAGGAAAACAACCGATCGTTCTCCTGGTGATCCTCGTTGTCCAAGCAGGGCTCCGGAGCCGGAAGCGGGCCGCTCCTCGTTCCCTCAATTGCGCCGCACGGCTCCCGAGCAGCAACCTATTGGAGCTGGGAACCACCTTTTGAAGTTGAAAAAATCATTTTTGCGCGCACACAGCTGGTCTGACACAGCTGCAGTCCCCAACCAACTGCCGAGAGTCACGATGGACACGTACAGTGCCTCTTCTGATACGCATAGCAGATGCGAAGTCGGCATAGGTGCCGCCCGACATGTGTATGGTCCAGCTAGTGTTCATCTCCTACCCTGCAAAATTCACCATACAGGTGGGCTGAGATTTGAAATTGCATAACGCGTTTGAGAGGGAGTTGGCAATCCCCCCAGACCGCTAGGGTTTCCTGTACCAAAGCTGCTTTAGTGGGAAGGTGAACTGATGGCATATCCTTTCTGAGGAGTCAGACTACAGCTCCTGCCGTTTGCCGATGACCGCACAATATTTCGCGTGATCTACCGTTGTATCTTGAACGGAAGATACCACCCTCCCCAAGGAAGGTATCCGCCCCCCCTGCCTCCACGGGCGTCGAGAGCTATGCCGAATGATAGTGCGCAGAACCGCTTGCTGAAACGAAACGTCGAGTCAACCGTTTTCGATGTTGCCACCATCCTCTCGTTCTCTTTTCCCTGAACAAAATTCTACAGCAGTAGTTTGTGGCTGCCTGAAAGCACGGGCCCGCAGGGGATATGGCAGAACACGAGCTTTGATGTTGATAATTTTTGAAAACAAACGCAAGAGCACCAGAGTGGCACACGAGAGACACAAGGACCAGTCGGAAGGCATCCCGAAAAACAGAAATCGTTGAGTCTCGCACAGGGCGGCAGTAAAGGCTTCTCAAAACATTCATTTCCCGCGTCTACCTCCACACGCCTCCTTTGAAATCAATGTAGGAATTCACACAATTCTAAATTCAAGTCAAAATAGCCAAAACGGTAGAAGCTCAAACAAGCTCTGTGTTGCCAAGAACCTGGTGCATAGTGCTAATATCACCAGAGGACATCCTAGAGCAGCGGGGGGTGCGTGTTGGCGCGCTCGAATCTGCTTCTGTGGTGGTGATATCGAGGGTCGTAGGAGCGGCCTACAATCTCCGCAAATCTCCGCAAATTAGACCGACACCCAGTGTCTTGTGCTGCTTGTGCTCGCCGCCACTGACCCCAATCTCCTGAACTGCGGGTATACAGCAGTAGCTGATGCCACTAGCTACTGCTGAGAACCCTCCGTTCAGGGGTTTACGGTCCGTGGCGGTGAGCCCGGCTGTGACAAATATTGGATTCCGCTTGGTTCCGGCGCAGATTTCGGACTGTTTTCAGAGACCGCGACCTTCGATATTTCAGCTCCAGTAGAAGCAAACCTGAACGTGCCAGCACGCCCAATACCTCTTGATGGTGTCCTCTACTGATACTAGATAGGGCAGGGTAATGAACCGCTGGGTAGCGACTCAATACCTTGCAGTAGTCTTATCTGCGATCCTGATGGTGCTCGGATCCCGACACTCAGCAGGGTGAATCGTTTGTGATGCAGCTACGCATGCACCAGAGGGACAGGCTACAGGGGTGCGACGGGCGCGAACGATGGTTGTATGTGCGGCCCCGTTCAAAATTTTGCGCTTGACATAGAGTTGTTTATTTTCCGTTCATGCACATGCACACACCCGCGAAGAAACAAAGTGTGAAGTCTTCCCGCTGTGCGAACGCATATCAGGGCATCTGGAAGAGGCACGCATGCGGTATGCATCTTGGCAGCGAGCGTATCACACATCACATTGTCGAGGAGCAGGACAAGCAGCGTAGACATAGGATTGTGACAAGACAGATGGAAAATATTGCGTCAGGCTCACAACTTGCCCGCCAAATTAGTCTCAAGCCTTCCGAGGTTCGCACCAAGTGAAAGCAAGCAGTCTACATAATGTATCATACATCACGGGACAAAAACAACAAAGCCGTTGATGATGGTCATGACGTTGATGCGAGCAACAACAGCAGGCAGGGCACGGATTTTACGAAGACAGTCAGGAGCGCGGCGCAAGCACGTAACCTGAACCCATCCCGCGGGGAACCATCCTGATAACGCACAGAAGCCGTAGCCCCTCGCGCCCTCGACGGATTCTCTCTATGGTAGATGCGATCTCTGGACTTGGGAAGGTGTGTTGTGTGTTGTTCGTTTGTGATAATCGGTCTTCTGTTGTTTTGGGAGTCGGTTGCACCACTCAACATCAACAAACACCCGCCAGGTTACACACGGTGCATGACTATTCCCACGGCGCACAGGTGGTTTATGCCCGACCCCTCCTGGTTATCATAGATGGCTGGTCTTGGATCAGCGTCCTGTTGTTCTCCTTCTGCAGATGTGGTGTTGTCCTCCCGGTGTTTGAACTCGACCGCACTACCGCATGTGTGTGTGTGTGTGTGCAATCTCCGATAGCTCGGGCATTTTACCTCTCCACAACTCCTGGGCATGCGGGGATGCGATCTCCTACGAATTTGGGTCACATATGCCTGTGAAGCACGGCCATCTTTTGCCGAAGCACGACCAAACCGGTGTGACGAAGAGCGCATAATTTTTCTTCCTCAGAAGTGAACAGATCGTCAAACGGTGCCCTATAGGTCTCGTTCTGGTCCGAAAGGTGCGGTGAATATGTGTCACGGAAATCAAACTTCGCGCTCCGCGGCTCATTATTAGTACTCATTATCAGGTTCCTCAGACGGGAAAGCTGTTTTCTTTCTGTGTGTTGGATTAAAGTATGAGAAGAAGAGCCAGCGTCAAAACCCCTATTCTGCCCCCCCTTGAGAAACATTTTGCTTAGAATCAGAGGCTCAAATTCCAAGGAGAATATGAAGATAGGATAACAAACACAGCTCAGCGGAGGATCCTATACTCAACTCTATAAAACCTGTGCGTGGCGATGAAATAAGAAACTGAGCCCCGACCCGATATTGACGTTTCATCTCGGGGACCGTTCGTACTGCTGACACGCAAGTACACCGGTTGTTCTGTCCAAGGGCAGCTACGCAGTGGGTTTTCCTTCGGCCCGTGTGCCGAAGGAAAAATGCCTGTCGCCCATCACACACTCCAACTTGATCGATTTGTGTGTTGACATGTGTCTCCCTTCTTGCTCTGTATGATAGTAGAGCACTATCAACACTGCGGGGCACAATACCCTCGTGGTAAGACCACGCGGTAACTCCAGGTGAGTTGAGTGTTTCGAATTGCCTGGTTCTTCGACAAAATGAACGCAAGAGGGCTTGGTCAGTGCCAAAAGGCACATTAAATCAATAGATGTCGAGGAGCTACCGCTGACCGCATGATGTAACATACCACCCTCCCTTCGAACTCATGTGGTTGCCACTATAAGAGGAGTATCCGTCCGTTGTGGTTGCGGTGTCACTCCAAAAACACTCCGTTCTGTTCGCGACATTCGCGCATGAGTTTGAAAGAACACCGAACGAAGTCGACTGTTTTTTGGCCAGTACCACCCTCCAACCACCAACTCGCTCGAGCGCCCTCGTTTCGCGAAACTCCGGAAACGCAACACTACCTAAACCTTCTGAAAAGAGCGTTGCCTTACTTACCCATCAAACCATCCCGCACGGCTATTAACAACACCAGGGCCTGCACCGGTGGCGACCTACTTTCGACCGAGTCCAGCGAAGGAAAATCGCAACAGCGACACCACAGCCGCTGCACCAACGGCAACAGCCCTTGCCGACGAAACGGGAAACAACGGCGTCGGCGATGGGGCAGCGAGGAAAACCAGCACTGCACCAGGATCGGGTGAGAACGCCAAGCTTGTTGCGGCCGACGGGGGAGGAGGAGGAGACGGAGAATCAGCAGTTGGCGATCAGAAGTGGGAGTTGTTCGAGGACGACAGCGCCGAGCACACGGCCCGGTTCCGCGGCCGGAAGTTCGTGTGAGTCCGCGCCTCGAAAGCGTGGCGCCGCCTTCCTGCCTGCCTGCCTGCCTGTCCTGTCTGTCTTGTCTGTCATGCTTTTCTTCTTCTGTGTTCTGCTGTCTTTTCTGTTTTTTCTGTCTTTTCTGTCTTTTCTGTCTTGTCTGCCTTTTCCGTCGTGTCTGTCCTTTCCGTCTTTTCTGTCTTTTCCATCTGTTCTGTCTTTTCCGTCTTTTGTATATTTCTCTATTTCCTGTCCGTTTTTCCATATTTTTCTGTCTTTTCTGTCTTTTCTGTCTTTCCTGCTTTTCTGTCTTGTCCGTCTTTCCTGTCTTTTCCGTCTTTTGTGCCTTGTCTGCTTTCTGTGTTTCTGTCTTTTATGTCTTTTATGTCTTTTGTGCCTTTTCTGTGTTTTTTGTCTTTTCTGTCTCTTTTGTCTTTCCTGTATTTTTGTCTTTTCTGTCTTTCCTGTATTCTCTGTCTTTTCTTTCCTGTGTTTCCGGTCTTTTCTGTCTTTTCTATCTTTTCTATAGTTCTCTATTCTCTGTCCGCCTTTTCCGTATTTTTCTGTCGTTTCTCTTTCCTGTCTTTCCTGTCTTTTTTGTCTTTCCTATCTTTCCTGTCTTTCCTGTCTTTTCCTGTCTTTTCTGTCTTTGTTGTCTGCCTGTCTTTCCTGTGTTTTCTGTCGTTTCTGTCGTTTCTGTCTTTCATGTCTTTTCCGTCTTTCCTGTTTTCCCTGTCTTTGCTGTCGTTTCTGTCTTTTCTGTCTCTTCTGTCTTTCCTGTTTTCCCTGTCTTTGCTGTTCTTTCTGTCTTTTCTGTCCCTTTTGTCTTTCCTGTTTTTCCTGTGTTTCCTGTCTTTTCTGTCTTTTCTGTCTTTTCTATAGTTCTCTATTCTCTGTCCGTCTTTTCCGTATTTTTCTGTCTTTTTTGTCTTTCCTATCTTTCCTGTCTTCCCTGTCTTTTCCTGTCTTTTCTATAGTTCTCTACTCTCTGTCCGTCTTTTCCGTATTTTTCTGTCTTTTTTGTCTTTCCTATCTTTCCTGTCTTTCCTGTCTTTTCCTGTCTTTTCTGTCTTTGTTGTCTGCCTGTCTTTCCTGTGTTTTCTGTCGTTTCTGTCGTTTCTGTTTTTCCTGTCTTTTCCGTCTTTCCTGTTTTCCCTGTCTTTGCTGTTGTTTCTGTCTTTCCTGTTTTCCCTGTCTTTGCTGTTCTTTCTGTCTTTTCTGTCCCTTCTGTCGTTCCTGTTTTTCCTGTCTTTCTTGTCTTTCCTGTATTTTCTGTCTGTCTGTCTGTCTGTCTTTTCTGTCTGTCTGTCTGTCTGTCTGTCTGTCTGTCTGTCTGTCCGTCTATCTTGGTCTGTCTGCCCATGTGTCCATCGGTGGTAGCCCTGTCTGCCGCGCCCCATCCAGTCCCTCCGAAAATTCCCGTGCCCACCCCTAGACCCCCCTTCCACACCTGCTCTGCTTTTTCCATCGCCCTCCACCAACCAGTGGGCGAAAGGTGGAGCTCCCCAAGGGGGTCCATGGGGTCGTGCTTCGCGAGAAGCCGTGCCCGCCGGGGGTGCGTGAGAACAATGAAGACGTGGCGTCCTACTGGGCGGCCGAGACCTCATTCCGGGAAGTGACGGTGAGGGATTCTTCTAGCATTCTTGTTTGCTTCCATCCATGTACCATTGAAACGGGTACCCCTAAGTAGCTTTGGGAAGAATTTCACTTCGTGTCGCTTCGGGCGGGCACAACGAGGCTGGCCTATCTATCGCTGCCAACCTTTTGAGGACCTGGCCGTGTTGGACCGCAAGCTCCGCGGCAGCAAGCTCCTTCTATGACCCGATGGAGTACAAAGACCGTGGGTTGATTTCCTGACGACGGTTTCACACCTTTGAGCCTCTGACACCGAAGATCCCTCTCGCCAAAGGCTGAAAGATGTGAGAATGAAAAAACGTTTGTGCCGGTTAGTCCCCAGTTTTCAGAAACACCTTTGTCTGGATAGACATCCAGCAGGCCTGTTTTCTTTTGTAAAGCGAACCCCGAATTGTTTGATGGTTGCTTTGGCGAACCATGGATGCGAGGATATGACTCTTACACCATGGCCATCCATCAGGATATCAGGATGCCTCCCGCCCCCTTTTAATTGTTGAGGTATCGAAACGGATCTCGAGACAAAAGCAACAAAATTTAGCAATGATGCGGTAAACCATTCAAGACCTGAGGTAAGCGTAGCACGTAAGACCCCCTCAACACCCCGACGGCCGGCTGACGATGTTCCACTCCTGTTCGACAACAACACAGGTCTGGGGGCATGATCAGCCCCGGCGAGAGAGCACCGTTGACCGAAGCCTCGCCTGGCTGGAAGTTTCGAAATCGGTGAGCTGTTTGAATCCCTTGGCCTTGCATGCACCCCCCCGAATAGCGCTTGCATGTTGTGCACACACAGTGGTGCAAGCCAAAATGGAGCAACATGTTTAGGTTGTGGCCTTTACTGCTCTCTCTCGCTCTCTCTCTCTCTCTCCCTCCCTCACACACACTGGTACTACACTCACTTACCATCGCTACACTCCCGTACGTTCCCCTATCCATCTGCTTGCGTGCCTCGCGGTTGCGCCCGCCGTACCGGCGCAGATCCACGACCCATAAAACCCGTATTCCTTGTGTGGAATGAACCCGTGAGGCCGACGCCCCGCGCTCTCCTCAACACAAACAACGCTTGGGAGGAGTACCTCTGGCTGAGGGTCGGCGAAGAAGCATCTTCTTTCCTCCTCGATCGCGAGTGATTGCGGGTAATGCTGTGCCGTCGGGCACTTGAAAGACTGGTGCATGGTTAAACCTTTGTGCCTGCATTTTCGGCATCTTTGTTGTTGTGCGCAGTTTGCGAACTTTCTTGGAGGCGTTACATACGGGGAAAGGGCGAAATACCGCTTTTCGCACGTGGCCATGAGTCTGGAGACCTTTGTGTGATGGACAGCGTCGAAGCGCGATTGCTTCGTACACGCTGGTATATATATATTTACGCAGCAGCGGCACCCATCTGCGTGCCGGCTCCCGGTAGGGACGGAATGGAAGATACCAATCTGAAGAGATAGCTTTGGCGTGCTTGGCCGTGTAGTGCAAGCTGGGTGTTACGACCGAAGAAATAAAGATGGCGTGGTGCACAGCAGTGAAAGGGTTGGAGTCATTCCTCCGGCTGCTGCCCCCTGGCCCGACGGACTCGTTGGCTGCCATCCGCGAATAGAGGCAAAAGAGGACAGGGGCACCATACACCAGGAGTTGACCCCTCCCCGGGGGTCGAGCATGCGAAAGGCTTGTAAAGGTAAGGACATGTGGGTGGCTTGCGCTCTCACGGGCGATGACTGCTACCCAAACAAAAAGAGGAAAACAGTCGTTGTTAATACTGATTACCTGCGCGGACCTAGCACCAAGCTGCCCCGAAGATACCTCGGCAGCCAAGCAGATCTACAAGCGCTCGCCTAGTTCCCCAGCGCTTGCACCCGTGGGGGTCTCGAAACTGTCTCCCTGAGTATTTGAGGCATGTGAAAGTGCCCGCCTGCTGGCGCGGTGGGTCTTGTAACCTCAATCGGGATGAGTTCCACCGCCTCTTGGTAGCGTCCCGAGAGGAGGTCCAACTCATCCCTGGGGAGATGGCAAGACCCACCGCGGGGCAGGCGGCCTCGTTCACTAGCGCCGATAACCAGGAAGACAGTTTCGAGACGCCCGGGTGCAAGGGGGTGGGGGGAACAAGGTGAGAACTTGCACTTAACACACCGACAGCCTCTTTGGCTTTTCTGCTCAAAAAAAGTGATGAGCCAAAGAGGCACGGCGCCAACACTCCCACAACCTCAGTCAACCAGCACGTCTACGTGGCAAGAAGAGGAACCCTGTCCCCTACGGCCAAGAACTTCGCAAAAACCAAAACCCCGTGTGCATCTCCCTTACAAAAACTACGCAATCGCGGGGAACGCAAAAACAGCCCCGCCTTCGTCCTAAAAGCACAGCCGGAAGGCAAGAAAACGCCAAAAATCGCGCGGAGACCCCTCGAACATAGCTACTACTTGCGGGGCCCCGATTCCCGGCGGAGATCATAGATTCTACGGTGATCGCAAAAGGTAAGGGCAGACAACATCAATCCTCCTTCGCGTCAATTTTTCATGGCGCCAATGATACATCCGACAACGATTCAAGATAAGACAACAAAACAAACTTATCTTGAGCCGTTGTCTCCCAGCTACACAAGAAGTAAATGCAACGATATTTTTCATAGTTCAGCGCAAAGCACCCGCGTCAATCAGGGGAGGAACAAATAGGCCTCTGGGCATGCCGTAGGAACCATTACGCGGAAAAAAAAAAGTTGATCAGCCAATTGCGGCCAGATACACAGTAATGCAAAACAGAAGTGATGAGGTTCGAAACGAAAAGCACAGAAACAGATTCCTCGTCACGCCTACAGCCATTCACCAATAGCCCAACAAACATGATACCCGTTCGAACGCAACTCTACCTCATCAATTCAACCTCGCCGCTGTTCGTTTTGTTTGCAGCAACAGGACCAGCAGCACCACCAGCAGCAGACCAACTGCAACAAACGGGCCATCTCTTTCGATCAACACTCGATCAACACAGTATTACAGCGCTTCTCCAGCTAGGGTGTTTCCGCGATATCTGCAGCAGTACCAGAGCCACCACCACCGCCACCGCCACCGACAGCAACGCTCTCAGTGGCCCTCCCCCGCCTCCGTTCCAGGCCCGAGATGCTCTGCTTGAACACGAGCGATATCCTCGCGCCGACCTCCTCCTTGGCGACCTTCACGCAGTGCTGGTAGTCCCGCTGGCACCCGTCCGTCATTCTCACGCAGTCCCCGCTAGAGAGGTAGAAGGCGTGCCTTCCGCGGGGGGAGTGGTCCAGGGTCCGACGCAGGGCGAACTGCCGCGTGTCTCCCACCGACACCACCGACGTGTCCTGCGTCCAGACTGTGCCGACGTCTGGGTCGGAGTGATATCGCATGGCGCTCGACCTGTTGCAGGGTCGCCGCGGACGGCAGGGTAGCGGGGACGAGGAGGGGGGGGGCAGTCGAGGGGGCGTAGAGGGTCATGTTGACGTCAGCGGGGGGGGATGTACGCGTATGCAGTCATCCTATACGTGCCTGCGACTGCTGCAGTGTCCGCAGGAGGAGTGTGTACATCGCGCCGCTCTCACTTTTGGTGAAACTGGCACCAAGTGGCTCCAAATGCACCGTGGTACCTAGATATAACATGGCCGCGCTTCCCCCCCCCAGCAAAACCACGGCAACCCTGGCACCCGACAGAGCCACTCCCCTTCAAAACGGCGCACGACAAAAACAACGAGCATCATCATGCGTACGATTCTCTCAAGCACGCCGTACGCGAAACTGCGCTTGGCCCTCTTGTGGGGGCACGAGACTGCACAAACATACCACCCCGCGAGCGATACTGCCTACAAACAGTTCGTCTTACATACCACGCTTCTTCCTCGCACACGCACGGCGCGTTCTCGGCTGCAAACTATGAGAAAATGCGCGTGCGCGCAATAGGAAATGCGGGTCGTACCTGGACTCGTACAGGTTAAGCAAGACCCCGTCATAGAGCACCCCGGTCCGCTCGTAGAGGGCGTCGCGGAGGCGGAGAACGTTCGGCGAGAACGGCGCAGGCTCCATGACCTTCCCGCTGTAGGCGAAGGGGAGGTCATCGCTACTCTGCCACGCCGTGAGCCTGGACTCGGAGAGGACCTGCATCAAAACATGCACTCCCGCAGGTGCAGCAACAAAAAAAAAACTGGGCAAACGACATAAAACGACGGCTACAACGAGCGGACTGCCGAAGGAGGTTGTGTACATCTGGTTGTCTTTTGGTGCACTTTCATTATCTAGCCGGGAGCGTGCAAAGCGCAGTGTGTGGGTGCCTGCGATAGAACAGACAGGGAGAGTGTGTGGTAATTCGGGAGCGGTGACTCGAGCCTCTAGTCGGGATGGATGTGCATAACCACCACAGCGTAGTTCCAGCAGGTCCGGTTGTGGCTTCAGAGAGAATCTGCTTTGCCGCCAACGCTTTGGGCATGCCCTTTTCCACAGAAAAACAACACGAAGCACCCACACAAAACGTTCCAGCGAAACGGGATGCACTTGTGTAGTTTCAGCCCATCGACAACCAAACAAGTCACTACTTTCGCACGACAATAACTGCTTGGGTAGCAATCCACCCGATACATACGTGTCGAGGAACGTGATGAGAAACAGTTTTTTGTGGCCTTTCCCCTCTGTGGCCCCCGCCGGCGCGTCCAGAAAGCACCCTTGGCACGTGTAAACGTCCAGCGTAAATTGGGGGGATGGCAACACACACAAAATCGCACGATGTTTGCAATCGGAGCGGGCATAAACCTCCTGGTGCCGAGCAAGAGCAACCACACATTGTCCGACAAAGGCCCTACAACGCGTCACAGCCACAGAGAGACGTCACACCTTTCCACCGCCGAGAATAATCTCGTCCCGTCGGAACACCACCTCATCCCTGAAGTCTTCTACGCGCAGGCCCTCAAACAGGGACGGAATTGCTCGGAAAGGAAGGTTCTCGACCCTGCTCCGGAGCTCCTCCACCGCCTCGTCGCCTTCCCATGCGCCCCTGCCATTGCTTCCACCTTTCCTCTCCGTCTCTACTGCCGCCTTCGCCCCACGCCCGGGCGCTCCTATCGGCGTCTCTGCCTCCCGCACGGCCTCTGCTTCGCATGCCTTCTTCTTCCTGTTCCTCTCCGCCGGTGATTTCGAGACTCCTAATCGCTCGAGCGCCCACAGTACGTTCGTCACGTGGCCATCGTCGATGCCGGCCTCCGAGGAGGCTGCCCGCGCGACAAGTGCCACAAGCTGGGCGAGGCGGTGGTGGCCACCACTAGCGGCGGCACCGTCGTCGTCGTCCGCCGGGAGCCACTGGATCAAGCCACACGCCCACACGACGTCGGCCGCCTGAGGTCCCGAGAGGGAATGGTTGGTGCCACCTGCTGCTGCTTCCGCCGCCGTTTCGCCGCCGTCCGCGGCCGCTGGCGAGCACGCTGCCAGGAAAAGGGCCTGCAGCCGTGGGTCTGCGAGGACGGCTTCCCTTGCGGTCTGCCTGGAGACCTGGACGAGAGGCTGTAAGCGTGCGAAACAAGTTGTTGTTAGGACCGGCGTTAGGGGATGGGAGTGGTCATGAACATACCGTTGTTCTATTTGACGAGCGGGAAAGGCAGTGCCCCCTCTGTCGGTTTAGCTTCTGGTGACGTATCGATGGAAATTAATCTTGCAGGCGAACTGCTGCACAGCAGCGACAGCAGCACAAAGAGACGCTGTTTCATAACAGCACATACGAGCGTGATGGATGCGGAGCTCAGTTACCTTCGCCAACCTCAGCAGGGCCTGGGAAAGCAAACCAGGCCTCAGCGCTGCCCTGTGGCTGTACGCAACACCGAGGAGGTCTTCATGCGAAGCGTGCTGGACGGCGAGCGCGGCCAGCGCAGCAGCTGTGGACGGCGTCTCCCTGACAGCATTAGCAGCCGCACCAGCTTGATGGGGAGAGCCGCTAACCCCTGCTCTACATCCTCGGCTTCCCTTCCCTCCACGGCGAGCGTGCATCCTTGTTAGAGGCGACGGGCGGTCGTGGGCCGCCGGCGTGACGTCCGGAGGCGCGTGGCGGAGTGCTTGAACTGGAGGTTGCACTGGGAAGCCCGGTGATCGCGCCAGTCCCGAACTGATAAGGACGGCCAGCAGACAGGTGTGAGGGTTCATATTTCTCTCGTGGACATGTATAAGGCAATGCTGGGGTGCCAAGCGTCAGGATGGAGCTAGAGCGTGTGTGTCGCATACGTCTCAGTGCGCAGTGCGGCGAAACAAGGTCAAGGTGTTCCAGTGCAACTTGATGGGATTTTTTGTTGGTTGCGCCGCGCGGTTCACCCCCCCCCCGTCTCTACACTCCACGCAAGGTGCAGTGCGTGTGCGCTCGCAGACTCACCATGCCTGAGATGAAGCTGAGAGAGTTTCATGTAGACATGCGGCGAACACTGACGCTTGGACTCCTCGCAGCAGGGCATGGGCCGTTTCTACTGGCTTCGTCGTCAGCTGTACAAGATCTGGATCCAGCTGCCCAAGATACCTCGTCTACACGGCCGTTGATTTTGGCTCATGTCGTTAGTGGCTCGGAAGAAGGAGGGGCTGACGGAATGTGTGTTGCACCTAGAGAACGACCGGGTGATGGTAGTGCTTGAAGCAATCTTGGCTCTTGTGTCTTTCGTGAACCATGTCGTGTATAATATGGACTGATTCTTGCTGTGTCGTCTACCATCGCCTGCGGCTTATGTATTTACTTCTTTTTTTCTCTTGCCTGGATGATCGATTGCCAGATATTCATGCGTTGACCCCATAGCTCAAGCCTCCAGCTGTGTCCACGTGAAGGAGCCTCTACTTCGCTTCGAGCAACGAAAAATGGTGACTGGTGATAGCGCGACGGGGCACATACAACAACATGTGAGGTGTCAAAGAGCGACGGGCTGCTGATTTTCTTTACGCAACTCTTTGTTGTCACAGCTTCTAATAGTCTAATAGCCTTCATGAGGAGGGTAACGAAAGAACAATAATACCGTTTCGTTCGTAAAAGCTCTACAACCCGATGAGAACTACAAGGCGTAAATAGGGCTGCTGTGCGGCTAAACTCCCAATGGAAACACTGGGGGGTCTTGCCATTCGAGCACGTTACCAACCGGGCCACACCACCTTCCATGCGATGCCGCCGTTGCTGGGAGGGCCACCGCCGCCGCCAGAGGAAGCGGCAGCAGCAGCAGCAGCAGCGGCAACAGCGTGGAACATGGTGGCCCGGTTGGTGATGTCCTCAAAAGGAAAGACGCTCCCAGCGTTTCCAATGCGAACTAGGCCGCACGGCAGCCCTGTTTACGCTTCGTAGGGTTCGTCGGGCAGAGCTTTCAGGAACGAAAACTGTGTCTGCTTCCGTGTCTGTATAAACGGCAAGCTCCGTGCAGATCCGGCGCATGTCTTGGATGACGCGTGCTGGGTTGAAATCCTGGTCGGGAGTCACTGTCAAGGATATGGAATGCTCGTGCAGCTCATGGGTACGGTGCTTGTATCCCCACGGCCTCGTATTTTCGAGGAATGCTCCGCAACAAACGCCCCTGTTGTGGTCCAACCCAACGTGGACTGATTTGTGAGGCCGCGCTGGCCCCCAGTTCGAACGTAGCGAGCATAACTTGGGGGTTGAATATCATCCCGCTCTTGTTCTGGGCACTCTTCCAGGTCCTTGTGGTTAAGCGAAAAACCTGTGTCGTTGTAGCTCCAGTTCCGGGATCGGTCGGGGCAGTCTCCGCTTCCGAGGACCTTGTGGAGTTGTCCTACCAATAGTCTAAAGGGCGAGTTGAAGGTTTCGTCAGCCGATGTAGTCGCCTGGATCTCCGCTGAGCTCGGCGAATCCTCTATGGATCTTGTCGCCTGACAAGCCGGTGGCCATGATCAACGACTCTTGCTACTCGGGTGTGCAAACTCTCGTGCAACACCAAGACTCAAACCTTGTTTTTTAAGCAATTGCACTGCTGTCACTGCCGTCGCTGTACAGTAGGTGGCATGTGATACTACAATGAAAAGTCAGCGTGACTGAGTAGTCTAATGGGGTAAGTCTTTAGTAAACGTAATAGACGCACGGGTTTGAGTTCGAGATGATCGCTTTGACAAGCGCCCTTAGCTTTTTTCCTGCAGCGCCTGGCGAGGGGTCCGTCCCCGGAGACCTCTACTTCTAAAAATCTCAGTGACCAGCCGGGTGGCTACGAGCCGAGAGTGTATCTTTTGTCAGAAAGGCTTACCCCATTAGACTACTCAGATGAGTAGTCTAATGGGGTAAGCCTTTCTAACACACATGTCACTATTTACACACAGACGCCCAAGCCGTCCTGTGACGGTTGCAGACTTGGCGATGCCTTCACAACACCGCATCAAACCCACGCAGTAGAAGAGCGTTGTTCTTGTACTACAAGCACTCCCAACGAATTGCCGTGCTCGAAACCACACGCTATATCCGTCCTCACCACTACACAACAATGTCTCCCCGTGTGCCGATGTTTACCTCTGAAAGAAGACCCGACGGACAATTTTCCGCGGAGCCGCGCCAATCTACCGCGCGACCTCGAGCCAATTGAAAGACGAAGATCTCGCCGTCGGAACAGAACCACAAGATGCGTGGGTGTGGGTGAACGTAGCCACCCAACCCCAACGGGATGCTCCTTCACTGACCGTTGTCACCGTTCCTGACACGGGATGTCCAGACGATGTCCGATCATCCCTCGGGCGCCAGCTACAAGGGAAGGGGGGCGTTCTAGACGAGGCTCTGGTCCTAGAGCTAGAGAACCTTGGCGAGGTGTATCGTCGCGCAGGAAGGTGGGGGTTCATACATGAGCAAACTGACGTAAGATCAGCTCGAGTCATGAGTGTGAACGAGGCCAATCGCCATTTGGTCCAGGTTTTGGCTGGAGACGAGCAGCAACGTTGTTCTCTGCAGCTTACTACAGAATACCAAGGTGCAATAATGATCGAAAATTGCACACGTCGGTCGATAAACGTTACCACTGCTAGTGCTACCATCTCTCGTAACGTGTTCGCAGCGAGAGCGAAGGTTTTTTGGTACCTGCCACATGCCAGATGCATAGTTGGCAACCCTGCCCCTAAAGATCTCTCTCGTACTAAATAAATAACCAGGCTCCATGAGGTGGCGTCGTGCTACAGCAAGACAGCCTCGGGAAGCGATCCGTCAGGCCGGCAGCAGGGGTGCAACACTCGCATCGCTCTCTGCAGAGTACAAGCTGCCAGGCGAACAAATACACAAACGTTGCGGGCCGAAGGCGGTGGGGGGCGACCTCGCATCGATAGCGAGCACCACAGGGAGGAGGTCGAGTGCCTCGCTGGAGCTCTGCTGGTGGAGGATGGCCGGGAATCGTGTCTTTCAACGGTCGCAGATAACGCTGTTAGAAATGCGCACTTGACCGTCGGCATGTTTGTCTTGTGCGAGGAATGGGGCGTTAACGAAGCGCTCCACCACTTCTCGGCGGCGGCTTCAACCAGTAGACAGCGACAGGAACCCCTACCGGAGGAAGAAGATAGTAGAGGTGGGGGCGAGTCTGTTCCAGGTCGAGACGGTTTCGAGTGGGGACCGGTGTGGCTACTCCAGGTAAGCGCGTGTTTTCGGCTGAAGATATGCCGTCCCGTGTGTGGCGGAAACCGTACGCACATCGCAAACGGCTTCGGTGGGCAAAGGTCGTCAGAATACGGGATGGTACTGCTGTGTGCCAGTATTACACCGCTCAAGATCGCCGTCTATCTCCCGTTATCACGGGTTGTTGACCTCGTTTTGCTCATGAGCTCTCAACCTCTTCCGTATTCGGAACTTCCATTTGCTCAGATGGTACGGGGAGGCCACCGGACTTCTTGTATTCATGATTCATTGACGGTTGAAACTAAGACTGGCGACAATTATATGCAATCGCTTGACCAGCAAATGTTCCGTGAATATTGACTCCTCGTAGAAACTCACTTCCAGGCTGTTCAAGGGCGAGTGGACGAGGCATCGATCGGATTTGCAGCAAACGCGACGGCCTTTGGGGAGGCATGGGCCAGCAATCATCTTAGATCCTGGCGCCGGCGCTTGGGCCGCACGTGTTCCGGTATTGGCATGACGGGTGTTTTCGAAGGCGCGGAAAGGTATTATCCTAGTACAGACTGCCATTCCGAACTTTGTTGTGCCTTCACATTTCGCAAGATTTTTTTTCGAAGAAGATAGCTGTGTACGTCAGTCACCCTATACAGCTCGGCAATACGACAATAGAAAGCACGTCCTCTGATGGTTTTCGTCGCGCCACGTCTCGTGTTTCACACTCGAGACAGATGTCTATGATGGCACAAGACGACACATTCCCCTGGCCGTCTCCTGACGCGTGTTCGCGGCCTCCTGTGGCAGGCTCATCATCCTCGCTGGGGCGCATGCGAGATCTACCCGTGGGAGCTTGGGCGAGGCCGAACACGTAGCAGATGGGCTTCGCTTCGGCAAAACAGAAATGGCCGACCTCCACCTCACCTTTTCTAGAACGCTACTCCTCCAGGGTGCACATGAGGAAGCCGACGGCCATGCCCGCGCGGCGGAGTATCTGCTTGAAACGACAGCCCTACCCTCGGCCAGAAGGAAACTCGAGGAGGAGGAGGAGGAGGAGGAGGAGGAGGAGGAGNCAGCCAGCGCGAGAGCATGAACCAGCGGGGGGGGTCGATGACGTCGGTGACGGGCGGCAACATGGGCGAGAATGGGGAGGAGGAGGAGGGGGAGGAGGAGGAGGAGGAGGAGAGGCAGAAAAAGGCTAGCGATGGAGGCCGCAGAGGCGGCGGCACCAGCAGCAGACCATTACATGACAATTACGGCTCTCGTGCTGCTGCCTCCCTTCGCCTCGAGATAGAACTGCTCTCGCGCACTCCGGTTGTGCTAGAGACCAACGAAAGCGCTCCATTGCTACGAGAAGAGCTGCTGGAACTGCTGGAGACCTTGGGAAAGACACCAGACACTTTTTGGGGATCCATTCCGAGCCCGTTGGGTGTGGGCGTCCGCGCTCAGTTTCTTGCTACATATCAGGTATTGTAACCTCGGACTTAACGGTTGGTGAGCATCCATAGTCATCGATCCCTATTCCGGAGGTCCATGCATGCTTCTTGACACCACGTGGTGTGTGCTGGCGTACAGATATAGTAAATACTGTCATGCAACCTCTCCCCCGTAAAATAACACGTCCTCATTCGGTTTTTGGGCCAAACAGTGCATAAGAGCTATAAGCTCTGCAGCGTTTTTGGATTTTGTCCAACCTGTCCAGTCTCGTTCTTTCGGCAGGGTCTCGACGACAAAACTGTCGCGACCGCGCTCGCGGGAGCCTTTGACACAGCCTCCGGCGGGACGCTGAGCTACTTATCGCGTCACCTCCTCCTGGAGAACCGCAGGCGAGATGAGAAGTCGAGATCGGGCGAGAACAAAGTCGCCGCGACGTCGCAGGGGATCGGTGCGAAAATGCAGATACCGTCCAGGCCTAAGACGAGCTCTTCGACAGCTGAGATGTCTGTCATCGCCGGCTCACATCCAATTAAGGTGGCCGAGGTCGATACTACTGGTCAAGATACGGAGGCGGTGGCGGGCCTGGGAGCGGCAAGTGTTGGCGACAACATTCAGGTAGTCAGTGTGGGATTTGTGTCGGCGCATTTCAGGTGGCATTCCGTCGGTAGACTAACCATAGGTCTACTGGAGCGCCTCTGCACCAGCCGTGGTCTACAGGTTTTCGTGATCGACTCCTCGAGCGGCGGTCGCCACAGGAGCACGGCAGCCACCGTTCAGGATACTTCTCGAGGTCAGCCTGACGAAGACTTCGTCCTCGAGAGGCTCGCCGCTGCGGGGGCTTCCATCGTGCGAATACAGGCAGCGGCGGCGCCCTCCCCTAGGAATGGTGTCGACGCCACTTCACCAACACGATTGGCACCAACAACAAAAGTCGTAGGAAACTCTGATAGTTGTGGCGATGGAGCCGGCAGCGATGCGTTGCAGACAGCACGGGAGGCCATCGCTGCGCTGCGGCTCGACGTCCTAGTCTACGGCGACGTCGGGATGGACGCGTTCACCACGGGGCTGGCGCACGGCCGACTCTCTCCCGTCCAGGTGGCTTTCTGGGGACACCCGGGCACCACCGGGCTGTCAACCATGGACTACTTCGTTACGTCGGACCTTTTCGAAGGGGATCTCGGCGCAGTCTGGGGTGACAGGCGACGACTGCGAAGTGACGACGGGGGTGCCAGCAGTGCAGATGACGATACCCGCTATGTTAAGCACAGGGAGGAAGCCGGACGCAACCGCGACATTGTTGGTGATGAGGCCACAGCAGCGAGGGGTGAGGGCGATGGCCCCGAGGCTTGGGCAGGAGCCGAAAAACAAGACAGGCAGCACGCGTTCTCGGAGCAACTCGTGAGGCTGGTTGGGCTCGGATTCGTCTTCGACGATCCTGCGCTGACGTTTGGGTGGGATTCCGCGGGCGAGGACTCGGGCAACGTGCCAGGTAGGAACGAACCATCGGGAGACTCTTGGAATGGCAGCAGAAACGGGAAGCACGACAGAGGAATGGAAGATAGAAATCAACGTCACTCTGAGATCAGCCTCCCTTCATCCTGCGGAGGCGACGGTCGTGCCGCTTCTTCTCCAGAAGTAATGGAGAAGAGGGAGGCTGAGGAAGCGAACCGTCCACGGCTCTACGTCTGCGCCCAGTCCCTCATGAAGATGCACCCCGCGTTCGATGCGGTACTTGCCGGCATCCTGGCGGCGGATCCCCTGGCGCAGATCCTGCTCCTCCGAGACTCTCGCCAACTCCTGTGGCACTCGCGGTTCCGGCGGAGACTCCGGGCGGCGATAGATGCGGCCGAGCAAGGCACCAACTACGCCGCCGTCTCCACGTGCGCAGCTACAGCCCACAACGGGACCGGCCCGGCGTCGTCACCGATACGGGGAGGGCTTTGGTCGCGAGTGCGCTTCGTGAGCCCCCTGTCCGGGCGCGAGTTCTTTCGTCTGCAGTGTCGCGCTGACGTGGTCCTGGACCCGTTTCCCTTCGGCGGGGGAGTGACGACGTTAGAGGTGAGTTGTCCCACGATTGTTGGTGTTGGCCGCAGGGGGCGTGGGGGGGAATACTGGTTTGATGTTTGTCGTACTGTAGCCCGTAGCCGGTTGATGACACATTTGGGGCCTCTCTGCTTGATTCATCAACACTGTTTTTCGTTGTGCGTGGTGGGCTCGTTGAACTGCTGCACGGATATACTGTTTGAAGCGCAGATCCTACCTACAAAGTCGTCGCGGAGCACGTCGTTGCTAGGCGAACCAGGGCGAAAGGGGCCTTCCGGGGTAAACATCTTCCCCGAGAAATAATGCTGTACCTACGTTCCTATCCATCTTCCCGTTCTTCGTGCGTCCGAGCACTCGTCATAGGCAGCGTGAGATAAAACAGGCGAAGTTGTCCAAACAAACGAGTTCCGTCTTGCGCATGGAGTAGGCTACATGTAGACTGTAAGCGCGGAGGTTCGTTGTTGCATCAAGCACCTTTCTTGTCACAACCGACGCGAACAACACTTGTCTGTCCCCCGTTCGCTGACCGAGCCCACCCAGGCGCTGGCGTGCGGAACGCCAGTGGTGACGGCCGGCGCCCTGCAGAGCGTTCACCGGCTCGCCGAAGGCCTGATTGCCGCCGCGGCCAACACTCAATGCCAACGCCGGGAAGAGCACCACCCAGAGGAACACAAAGGCGAAGTAGGAGCACTAAAGACGACGCCTAGCGGCAGGAATACCGGTGGTTGTGTTGATCCGGCCGGGGGCGGGCAGCAGACGGCCGGCGAGGCACCGGCAGGAGGGGTGCCAGAAAATCGTCGCGAAAATACGACAAAGCACCCCGATTTCACCAGCACCGATGAGACGAGCGGTGTGTGTGTACCAACAACGCGGCACACCCCTGGGGCAGCTGCTGGCACAGCGGGTGCGAGGGACGCAGCCGTGAACACCGACGACGAGCAACACATGGACAACAACGTGCTCGTGCGAAGCCTCATGGCGAGGTCAACGACAGAGTACATCGCAAAGGCTGTCGCGGTGGCCGCCCCCGGAGCGCTCAAGAGGAAGGTTCGACGGGCGTTGCGCTGTGGTCGCAACGGCCTGCTGCACGGAGGAGGAGGAGGAGGAGGAGGAGGAGGCGATGAGGATGGCAGCGACGTGGCGGCGGACTGGGAGAGGTTCCTGACGAACGCCGCCGCGTCGACCACCACCGCGAACTCTTTGGCACGGAGCGTGTGACGGGTGACAAAAACATGATCAAGAACAACGGCGTCAACGCCGATAGAATTGCACGCTACACATAATGGCGGGGCCCGGGTCTGCATAATAGCAATCAGCGTATGTTTTTTTCTGGGGAGTTGGCTTCCGAGCGCAAAAGAACAACATCGAGGAAACCAAGCACCAGCGATATTAGTTACATGTGCGCGATAGCACCCGGGTTCTCGTACGTATAGTTTCATCTTGGGGTGGGCGAGTGACGAACAGCTAAGCGCACCGATAGGGCACCCCTTGACCGAGCTCGAGGTACTACTAAATCACGACTGGTGTACCGTACCAGATGAGCTATACCTTGGATTTAACTACGCGCACTTTGGGACAACAAGCCACGTCAAGAGAATGGACAAGGATGTTTATCTTTGGGGAATGCTCCAGCAGCGAGATTAAGAGGGGCAATTGGCAGGCTGAGAGTCGTAGTAACGGCTGCGCGGCAAACGTCCGAGGGCATGAAACACACCTGGTGCGAGCGTTCAGGTCTATGTAGCACCTCCGGCGCGTACTCCATAGCACGGCACCGGTTCAGCAAGCCTTAGCAAACAACGAAGTCAGTGCACTCGGATTCTCTTACATGTATCGCCAGGGCATTCAATAATCGTACAAGACCAACAAGCAACAGCCGAAACTACACCCGAACAACGCGAAACCGATAACCGATGCTCCTTGCCTACTTCTCTCCTCCCGGCTGGTACAGCCACATCAACACGACGAAGGCGTCTCAGCCTTCACGCGGGCGTGGCCTGATCAGAGCAGCCGTGTGGCTCGCGCCGCACGTGATGTGCGCCACCTTCATCCGCGACAAAGGCTTAACCCGCTCCGGCTGATTCCGGGTTTGCGACTTGCCCCCCGTACCGTTGCCGAGGCAGTACGTGCCACCTGACCCGATTGTATACAACGCTCCAGTGTCTTAAGCGCGCCGATGGCAGGGCGCGCGCGCCGGGGGGGGGGGGACAGAGGGGGATA
>CACKRE030005228.1:81128-92721 GCA_902602495.3 Ectocarpus sp. CCAP 1310/34
GGGGGGGGGGGGGGGGGGGGGGGGGGGGGGGGGGGGGGGGGGGGGGGGGGGGGGGGGGGGGGGCACAACGAGGCCACATCGAGGGGGAAATTGCGCTGTGACGGCAGCAAGGTTTCGTACGGGCTGAATGCTCGGGAGCACGTGGCACGGCGAGGGAAAGGACGACCCTCCACGCGAAACTCGAAAACTTCGGGAGGCCAGCGAAACGAACTGACCAATACGTGTACCGGCCTCATTCAACGTCTCAAGCAAACCTTCATGTGTGTTCTCATGACTACTAGCACCGCCCGCATCGATGAGAACATCAACCCACAAGTGCGTGCGCCGGGTTCACCCCATGTCTCGCCCATATCCCCGTGTGTGTTCTCACAAACTACTAAATATACCTATCGGTCCCATCAACGAAAACACTCCAAAGCTGTGGGCGCGCTTCTCTCCCCTCTGCTCCGTCCTCTCGAGGACGCATTATTAACGGTCTAACCACACCTAAAAGTGAACAACATGAGTGCGCCCCGCCATGCGACTCGCCCAACACCTCACGCCGCTTCGCGCTTTGTGAGCCTGGTCCGCTCATTACTCGGCGTGCTCCCGCCCCGCCTCTGTAGGGATGCCAGGTCAATGGTCAAACGACTACGGCATGCACGACCATGATGAGTGGCCCCGCCTTCATCCCTTACCGAAGGTCTGAGCGATGTAGTTGGAAGAAACAACGATGGCCAGCTGCAGCGCCGTGGCCTTGAGCCCCATAACGAAGAACGGCAGCACGGGCAGGGCTACCCCCAGCCCCACCGCGTCAAGCACGAAAACCGCGTAAAGGGGCAGCAGCCTCCGGCTAAGGGCCGCGTCGTCGATGGCCTTCTGGGCCTCCGCAGAAGCCAGGCCGTTATCGCTGCTCCCGCTGTAGCGGTTAGCCCCTGCTGATGCTCGACTCTCCGCCTGCTGAAGAAGCAAGGGAGACGGGGGGGGGCGGTGACGCCTCTTGCGGGAATGGCGACGGCGCGTGGTGAGTGTATGTGCGTAAACGCGCTCTGGCTACGACCGGCGTTGCACCGTGGGGGTGGGAGGGGTGCAGGCGGCAACTCCTGCTGAAGGAGCAAGAGGGAAGGCAGCGGCGATGGCTCTTTTTGCGTGTAAACATCCTCTCGATACGACTAGCGTTGCATGGGGGGCGGGGCGGAAGGGGTACAGGCCGCGCCTCCTGCAGAAAAGAAACGCGCAGCGGTAGCTAGTTGAGCAGGGGCCCGTCGATTAGAACGGCAGCAGCAGCGCCCAAACAGACCGCGGATACTACAACACCACACGGAGGACGGTGGGACCTTTTTCTACTGCTGGCGAAAGAAGGTAAGCGCGGGCGGGGCCTGAGGGCCGGCAACACCCACCACATTGCTTTCTTTAAGGGTGCCGTCAATCTCACTAGGTTTCCTTACTATAAGGCTGCCGTCAAACTCACCTCATCTCTACACTGCTACCACTACTGTTTACCCTTACCTTAGCCTTCCAAGCCGGTACCCTAGGCTCGGCGCCCGGAGAAGTTTCCGCCAGCCTCATGTGAGGCCTCCTAACCCACGCCTGTCCCACGCGCACCGCCCACTTGCGGGTCGTTCTCAACGGATTTACCTCCGCCACCTGCGGGATCAAGATTGATGTTGTTGTTTTCGTTGTTGTTGTCTTCACATCCAAAAACGTTCCGGTCTCCGCCAGTACCTTCTAATACAAGTATCCGTACTGCTCCATTGTTGGCCTTCACATTAAAAACCGCTCCGGACTCCGCTCAGTACCTTCCGTGCTAGTTTTGTTGTTGTCTTCACATTAAAAACAGTCCGGTCTCCGCTCAGCACCCTCTAATACCCGTACTGGTCCAACTGGCGCTCACACCTTTCGTGGCCACAGACGAACACCTTTCTACAACGAGAAAAGGTTGCGGTTCGAAAAAACTCGTGGCTTCGATATCAGAAGGAAAGGGACCACGGCAGTAAACACGGCAGGAACGCGTGGAACCTCTTCCTTGGGTGCAGGGTAGCAACGTACCCGAGAGTGACACAAGATATCAATTGCGTAAGATATCACGCCCCCTGGACCTATCTTCAAAGCTCGACTTACTCCACACGACGAAGAGGATATCTGCATGAGGCGATCGAAAGGCTCTCGACCAGACGGTTCCGAAAAACGCCGCATTCTTGGGCACCGTCACTCTTTTGTCTCTGCTGTGGAGCAATCAAGCTTCAGGAAAAAGTTCTACAGGGGGTGTGATATCTTGTGTCACCTACGGCAGCCATTCGAAGAACATCGACCGCTCACCTCCGAGTAAGCCAGGCAGTGGTTGATGTCCAGGTTAGCGTCCACGTCAAGGTGCAGCATCCACTCACTCCCCGTGAAGAACAGGTGCACCGGAGACGATCGGCTTCCTCTCTTAAATACGCCAACAAAAAAGGGGAGAAGAGCGGGGGTTCACGCAAGCCGCAACAGCAGTTGATAGGTATGCATGGATACGGCAGGCGATGCGTTTTCTTCGAAGGAGAAGGACCCTTGGGACATACCGTAGGTTGTATGAGATATCACGCACCCTGGACCGATTTTCAAAGTTCGATTACTCCACGACGAAGAGGACGCCGAAATCAAAGAAAACGTTTTTCGGAAAGCTCTCGACGAGAAGGTTTCAACTCCACCGCCTTGGGCACCGTCACTGATGTTCCTGCCGAGGTATCGAGCTTCGAAAATCGGTCTAGGGGGGTGTGATTCTTACGCAACCTACGGTAACACACAACATATAGAGGGCCCGTCATCACTCGCCAAGTGGACGACACGCAGATGTACGGGCCCCTGGGGTCTGCAACCCCAAGAACTAGACCCACCCACCTTTCCCGATTGCATGCTCTATCCAACACAGAAAGACTGCCCGTTCGAGATATAACCCAAGCAGTCGAACAACATGTTTACTTGATAGAAAAAGCTGCGAAGGGTACTGACAAGGACAATATCCAAATCATGACGGTTGTCGTTCCTTCTTCCAAGTTTCAATGCGCGCGATACGGGGATGAATTCTTCAGTCACCC
This sequence comes from Ectocarpus sp. CCAP 1310/34, assembly GCA_902602495.3. NCBI lineage: Eukaryota > Phaeophyceae > Ectocarpales > Ectocarpaceae > Ectocarpus > Ectocarpus sp. CCAP 1310/34. The sequence goes on from CACKRE030005228.1 coordinate 84,182, forward strand.
AACAAAGCACGCCGCTTGCAGAGAGTTCAACGCTTGGCGCCGTGGTTTACGCTCCAACGCACCGCTACATCTATTGGCAAGTGGCACACGTTGCGGTGGCCGCCGCCGCGGTGGACGCATTTCGAACAAGAAGGCGCAACGTAAAAGGTGTTGTGCTTGAAGTACACGGCGATAAGAACATCACCGATACGCTCCAAAAGCAGACCGTGAACCATTTCATTGTATTGTGATTTGTCGCGGCCTCGAGCCTCAACGTTCTTTTGTCAAACGAAGCTATGCATATGTCTACAGTACGTGCAACGTATCCATGCGTATCTCCAGATGTTCGTGAACTACGACAAGTCGACGACCGACGACACAAGGTCATTGAACTACAATACGGACCAATAGGACGGTAGCGTGCAGCGAGGTACTAGACTAGTCTAGTCTAAATGTGATTCCAACGCCGGTTGCGACACAGACTCCATAACACCACCCCCCCCCGAACTCCTCCCTGCCCTTTTCTACGCCTACCTTGCTGCGCCTCTTGAAGTGCGGCGCGCCGTTGACATCCCACTCCCGGACGTAGACCCCATCAAGGTGCTGCTGCTGAGACGACCTGCCGTTGGTGCTCTCAGCGAGGTCTGCTCCTGAGACTTCTATTGCATCAGGCGCCGCCGAGCCCCCGCCGCCGCCGCCCCCCGCAGGCTGGTGACGGGAGGAGTGCTTTCGTCGGCGGTGGTTATTCGCGCCCCCAGTGATTCTTTCCAGGAGCTTGGCAGTCGTGGATACGGCGGGCGTCAACTGGAGTTGTTCTGCGTGTTGTTGTTCTCGTTGCTGCTGGAGGAGCTGCTGCTGTTGCAGGTACGAAGGATGGATTTGTTTAGGGCGCTGGTCCAGGGCTCCCTCTCCCGCTTGGGCGACGCCATAAGTCAGCAGGGCAATAAGGCAGGAGGATAATCGCCTCGTCGGGGCAAACAGCGGTGACTTCTTGGGCGTCATGGCTAGAAGGCGTGTGTGAGTTGGTCCTCCTCGGCCCTCTTTTGCTCTGCCTCAATCATGGATGACCCACTTCTCGCCGCCTCGGGGGCTCCGCAAAATGATATACGCCCCCCGCGTTACGCTGTTGCAGTGTCGTGCCTGGGTGCGTGTGCGACACTGCTGGCAGTGCCAGTGTCACCGCAGGCAATGCAGCGCAGCAGTGGATGAGCGTGTGCCCGTGCTGAAGGGAGTGTCACGTGTATCGACCCTCTTGCTTTGCCGAGGGGTCGGTGCCCGTTGTGATCCACTGGAGGAACAGAACCGGAGCACACACACACACCGGGTACATTAGGTGCAGCAACAACGTTCCGCCGCCAGTACTCTTGACACAGCAGACAGCAGTAACAGCAGCAGGCTTGCTTATCAAAGCACCATGAGTGGCGACACGACCATGTACGCTGCGGGCCTGGGCCTGATCATCCCCGTCGTGGGGATCTCCGTGTGTCGGAAGCTATGGAGCCACGGGCTCCGCGCTGCAAGGGGTCGAGCCGCTCCCGACGGAAAGGGCTTGCTGAACGTCTGGTTCCTCGGTCAGGTGTTGGTGCTGGGCGCATCTTGGTAAGGGGTGTGGTTGACGTTGTGGGTTGTGCAACTGGGAGTCGTCTGCATTGCCGGTTGCAGGTTCTTCTGGAGTGAGTAGAGCGAGTAGTGGGCCATCGTGCAATCGAACCCTCCGACGACATGTACACAGGACGACAATCGTATGTTGATGGCGCATGGTTGACAGCAACCGATGCTGGCGGAGAGCAGGCACCGACCGCATTGCTGCATTGCTGCTGTACGTATGTTTCGAACCGAACACCAGATAAGCAAAGCAGCCGACAATGCAGAGTTCACCCATCCACGTGTCGGTGGTTGGTTTTTCAGTCTTTTGTGTCAATCAGTGTTGGGTGGTGTGCACCAACGGGGCGACGAAACTCCGCTGGTGTCCCCCCCGGCTTGCGCGGCAGCCTGCGTGTCGGTTCGGAGGCCTTGTCACAACATGATCGTTATTTTTCATTTTCTTATAGGGTAGTTCTCAACGACCGAAAAAACACGGAACATTTCACGGAAGCGTGTTTTCTTGAACATATACGGAGGCGTTTTTCCCCGGAAACGTGAAAAGAAGGAGCCGGGGTTTTTCGGGGCTTGCTACTTTCACGGATCCGTGTTTTTGACAGAAGCATCGGGCAAGTGCACCGCGGGCACTGTAACATGACCGAGAACACTAGAAAGACCCGTCAGACTCACGTCCAGGTCTGTTGTGGAGATGGACAACCGGCAGAAGCGGCGTTCAGTCCGTTTTTGGTCCAAAACTAGACATTGCGTGGTGTTCTCGTCTTCAACTGCTGCTGTTGGTGTCGGGGAATTTTTTTCAATCACACATGGCAAACTCGGAAACAGCAGTAGAACGGGTACAGCAGCAGTACCAAGACCTCCAACGCGCTCATTCCTTCGGTTCGGCTGTCTATATGATACCATCTCCCGGCGCCGTACTGCTTCGTGGGTATTGGGTGCTTGGGTGCTGCTCAATAAGGTGTGTGAGAGACGTGTGCCACCTCACCAAAATGCCGTTGGAAAAAATGCGGCGAGATGGTCTGTTTTGGTCGGACACGTCAACACCACTCCACGGCACCACGCAGCAGAAGAGCAGCAGGGCCTCCGACACGCTAATTCTTTCGGATTGGCCATCTATATGATGCTGGCCGTCAGCGCGGCTGCCGCCCTATGATTGTTGAGCTCGTCTACCTTTGGGCAGGTGGTGGTCACAGATGGTAGTCGCAACTGTGGAAAATGAGCTGGCAAACTGAAAAAATCGCAAGCAACACCCAGGTTGCGACACTCTGCCCCGCGCCTGTTGTTGCTGAAAACTGAAAACAGCAGGCCGGGTGGACATCATATTTCTAAGTGTATTGTCCTCTGTGTCGGGTGCTGCTCATTGCGCTTTTACCGCTGCTCTATGGTGAGCTACACCAACTCAACCTGTTGTGTGCCGAGCAAAGCGTGTATTCAGGGAAGGAAACGTTCTTTTTGCGATGACATCACGAATAGAACAAGCGAAAAACAGCCGGGTTTTCTTGTCACCGTTCCGTGGAAAATTTTACTACTTTTCCGACGCGTTAAGAACCACCCATAATATCACACAACAAATCCATCTTTTATCTATAGAAATAAGTCTAAGATAGATCATTATTGTTATTTTTACTTCTACTTCGTGTATGATGCTACTTGTCCTACTCCATATAATAAAAGATCACGTGGTGATTCCCTGGTGCCTGGTTTGCTAGCGGTGGTATAGGCTAGTTGTTGTCCACTTCTACGGTAGTGCCTCCAGGATTACCGGTAGACTATTATTTCTAGCTGCTGCTGTTCCTGTACACCTCGGCGTCGCACTCCAGCCGCGAAACGCCTGGCAAAACTTGGCAACATCGGAAACGTGTGCACGCAACAACGAACACCCACCCTCGCGATGCTCCACATAACTTACACCTTCTTCCTGCCAAATCTAATTGCGAAGTCGCTATGTTTGTGATGCGTCTCCTCATGGTGTACTGGACATGGTCAGCTACGCCTTCAACCAAGTGGCCTCCTCCATGCAGACAGAAGCGGAGCATTTCGACCCCTACCACGTGAGTGCTGCCCCTTGTTCGGCACGCAGAACTGCCCCTTGATCGGCAAGCAGAACCGCAGAAAACCCGATTTGTCCGAGAAGCATATGGCATTGTTTGTTACTGTTGCACGTGTCTCCCAGCTCGGCTGACTGTACAGTATGCCATCCCTTCTTTCCTGTACTTGGCGGCATGAATATGGATAGCTTCTTCGGGGTACGCTCATGCACCGTCCGTGATTGTTTTTTTCTTACGAACGACACAACGAATTAGTCGTAAGACTACTCCGGTCTTGTTGTTTTTGCGTTCGTCGCGATGATGAGGAGCAACAAGCGACGGACCGATAAACCAGCAGCCTTCTAGGGTTTTTTGCATTGTGTAAATATGTTGGATAAATCATACAATCGGGGAAGTATGGTTAGGGTAGGGGTTAGCGGTTAGGGTAAGGGATAGGGAATGGGGTCTGCATCTCCCCTCCCCGTTCTACATCCTCGTAAACCTGTTCATCTCGAGAACAAGTTTCGAAGTAAGCTAGCTGTCTCCTTGTCGGCCCACCACCATAATCCTTTGTTGCCAGATTCTTGACCTGCCTTCGAGAGCCAACGCCACGGTGATCAAGTCGCACTACCGACGGCTCTCCCTGAAGCACCACCCGGACAAGAACCCCGGCAACAGGCGCGAGGCCAACAAGAAGTTCAACCAAGTCGCCAAGGCGTATAAGGTGAGAGGGCAGAGAAGAAGGAGCAGCAGCACCGCAGAGTGCAGTCGGGTTCCCGCTATTGTGCGGGCTCTGGGTGTATTGCGACCTTGTCATCATGGTCGCTATGCACGTTTATCGGATTCATGAGAGGGCGACAAAAGTACAATACGGGTGGGTGTGTTTCGTTTTGTTTTGGGTTCTTAGTAATTGTCAGTTTTGGGGACGCAATAAAGTGCTTGGTCCCCGCTATAGCGCGGTTGAAATTGGCTGGCGCGCATGGGATACTCAAGATGGTCAATACACTTGATTGGTGCGGGTTCCCGCTATGGTTAGGGTAAATGGCTTGCACGGACGGGATACTCAAGATTGTCAATATAGTTGAATGGTGCGGGTGCCCGTTATTGTGCGGGTGAAAGCGCTTGGCACACACCCGCATCTCTGAGGGCACCCGACTGTGCTCTAGCTCTCTCGTCGGTCGTCACTCGTCGGCACGGGGAGATCACCCCCCTTCCTGTCCACGGTTGCACGAGGATAGGGTCTGCATGCGGCAGAATAGGGCTTTCGTTTTGGGATGAGAAAGCGTGGTCCTCGGTTGGAATCTCTGCCGAAAGATAAATATTTCCTCCCTCATGGTGTATGCTACGTGCAAACGGCTTTCGTGTTTTCCACGGGGTACACCCGTGTCATGGAGTCTGGGTGCTCGGCTGCGACAACTTCTTTGTGGACGTTATTAATCCCCCTCCACGACACACACCCCTACGCACCGGCGGTACATGTACATACCTGACCCCCCCCCCTAACATAACAGGCGCTTAGCGACCCGGAGGCGCGGCGTAACTGGGAGCAGTACGGTCACCCGGACGGGTACCAGCCGTGGACGTTCGATCTCGCGCTTCCGGCGTGGCTTCGGCCTGGCAAGGACACGGACAACGGTACGCTGGTGCTCTACGGGCTGGCATACATGGTGAGTCACTGCTGCTGCATTGTATCATTTTTTTCGCGGATCTTGGCCACCCCATGGTGTGAAACTCGGTCGTACCCCCCCCCCGCGCGCGCGCTCTAAACGATCACACTGGCATACCGTACTGCAGGCACTTTTTTCACAAAGTAATGAATTAATTTCACGTCCGGAAAGGTCGTGCCTTGTTTGCCCTCGAGTGGAGTATCGCAGGCCTGCTGGTGCTGCGACCACAACAATATGGTTCGCCTCTACAACATGAATGATTTTGTGACAACCATACACGGCAGGCCGTGCTGCTAGGCTTTGTGCTGGGCGCCAAGGTCACCCTGGACTTGCTGGACCCTGCCGGGGGCGGCAAACAGCCCGATTTCGAGGTCACCGACGAGGACGTCAAGGTATGCGCGAGTTCGTGTTCTAATTGGGATGACCCGGAAATGAAGTATCTAGATATGGCTGCCATTTTTCTGTGTTTTTTTGCTGCGCGCCAGCAACCCCCCCCCCCAACCCTCGGTGATGTGCTAGCCTGGTCCGGTGAAAACCCGGCGTGCTCCGGCCCGGCTTTGCAAGTATGCGAGGTCAGTAGTCAAACGACTACTACGGCATGAACGGCTATGAGTACACGCCCTCCCCCCCGGTGGGGGTATGGGATCTTGATTGAATACATCGAGGAGTTCCGTGTATGGGCCATGTTCACTTGTTTCGTTTTCCCGAGTGGTTTGGGCTCTTTTGGCATGGTTCGTAATTTGGTGTTTTGTCTGTTGCTCCCTTCTTGGATGTTTACGGCTGCGTGGGTCCAGGCCTTGCTGAGCAACCTGGACGACACAAGCTCGACGGCCGACGTGCTAGAGTGCCTCGCCGCCTGCCCGCAGCTGTGCTCCGCGGAGCGCCGGGTCCTGGCGGGAGAGATGGAAGCCATCACCGACCCCGTGCGAGACTGGCTCCTCGAGCGAGAAGGGGGGGCCCCGCCGTTGCGCGGCCCCCTTTCCTCGTCGCCGACCCCTCCCCCCCCGGCGGCGGCGGCAGCGGCAAAGCCAGCCTCACGGAAGGGGAAGGGGAAAGGGAAAGGGAAGAGTGGTTCCGGCAAGGGCAAGGGCGGCGAGAGCCCGGCTTCCGGAGAGGAACAGTCTCCCGCCGCTGCTGCAGCGGGGACGAAGGGCGAGGTAGACGGGGAGTTTTTCACGCAGGGGAGGAGGGGGGAAGGGAACCGCCGCACTGCTCGCGAGAGCCCGGAGCTCTCCCGGGTCGTGGCGCACAACCTCGTGGTGATGCTGAGCGCTCTGCACCGCGCCCCGCCGCCGGACGCTGCCGTGGACGGGGGGGTAGCAGCAGCGCCAGGAGGCGGCGAAAATGGAGATGATAATGATGATGAGGGGAGCGCCGGAGGGGTTTCGACCGCAGGAGGCGGTGGCAAGGGTTCCCGGCTTCTGGCCGCCGTCTCCGCGGGCGGAAGGCTGGCCCGGGAGCAGGACCTGGTGTTCGGCCTCGCCGAGCCGCTCCTGGACGCCTGTATGCAGGTTGCGGCGAGGCGGGCGTCGCCCCAGCTGCTGGGCACCGTGGTGGAGACGAAGGCCATGCTGAGGCGCCGGCTGTGGTCGTCGGAGGACCCCGCGGCCCTCGAGCGGCAGCGCGAGGAGGTAGATTTGGACTTGGACGCTGCTGTGCCCAGCATCAAGGTGTGTGAGACGCCGTTATTGAATGCGTTTGCCTGTTTAGCCGTACGCAATCCGCTGTCGGTGTGACTGCATGGGCGGCTTAGTGGTGCTTGCTGAGGAAATTTTTTTTTTTCTTCTATTTTCCCTGTCGTTACCGTATGTTTGTGTTGTGCTTGTCACGCTTGAAGTGACCTTCACGGGTCGTTTCTCGCAACAGTTCCTGACTGGGCACTTGGTTTTAACTGGATGACATCATTCGATTCACACGGAGAGTTTAGATGATGCCAGTCTTGAGTTTGTAGTGCAACATTGTCAAGTGCAGTGTGTCCCGCTCCGGACATCATTCCGTCTTTAAGAGAGACCCTGAACGGTCGCACATAAGCTTCTCTAGGGAGCCAACGAGCAGTCAGGGCACGTACTTGCTAGAGCATCTTAATCACCGCCACCGTCCTCTCGTCCATCAGGTAAAGAGCGTGGCGGTGGAGACGTGGGGAGAGAGCCAGGTAGCCGTGGGAGACACGGTCACCGCTACGATCACCATCGCCCGAGAGCACGCGCCGGAGTACCAGGGACTCCGCCGCAGGTGTGCTTGCCCCCCCGCCAGCGTGACGACCCTCGCCCCTTAAGTTGTGGATTCTCTCCCACAGCTATAGAATCTGCGCAGCAGAAGCGAATGGTCATGTAGCAAACTGCGCTGAAGACACCGATTTGGTTTTCGTTGCTGTTTGTGAAATCTGACGGGATTGAGAATGGACGGCTGTGCCGTGGCCGCGCGCAACCGCCTCAGCCGCCCCCCTCGCTGGCTTGCCCGTGTCACTTCCTCTCCCTCTGCCACCCTTTCGCCCCATGGCTACAAGTACCATGCGCTACAATCACATTTTGGTTTTCATCACGGCGACACCCGGCCTTTACCTTTGCCTTGTGCCTATCGCTCGTCCTGTTTTTCTCACTCGGTGTGACGGGTATACCGTACCGGGAAATATACCGCGAAACAGGAGGCCGGAGGCTGGGTCCTTGATCGCCAAGGGCGAGCCGTGGTGGGTCATGCTCGCCGGAGGGAAGGGGGGAAGCTCGCTCATCAGAGTGACTCCCATGCTGGTGGAAAACTTGGGCAGCGGCATCGCCGAGTGCAAGGTACACGGCAGCAGGAGTAGTGGCAGGAGCCGTATTTGCTAGAAATAGCACCAACGAAGTTTTTTTTTTTTCGTGTGTTGCCTTGCGTCACTTTTGTTTCGTGCTTCTCTTGTGATGGAATGAGTATGCATACATGCGGTGGCGCAAGCGCTGTTGTGAGGGCCTTAACTTCATTTTTGCTCCCCTCTGTGCTGGCGTCAAAAAGAGTGACATCGTCCCGAGCTGTTGCCAGCTACGTGCACAAGTGCTTTTGACATGGCAACCGACTGTCTCAAGCATCGCAATTTTAGGCTCGTTCCTCTTGTCACCCGGTCGTTCTTCGTCACCCCTCCCACAGCCTATAACTTTGGCCGGCGAAAACCCGGCAGATTGCTCCGACCCGGCATTGAAGGGATGCGTGGGCAATGGTCTAACGACTACGGCATGCGTTTACCTGAGTACCCCACCCCACCCTCCCCCCCCGCCGCTCCTCCCGTGCACCAGAT